>JABSMT010001262.1:0-10561 GCA_018902335.1 Eumacrocentrus americanus | reverse complement strand
TATATATATATATATGCACATTAAATGTGTCAAGGATCTATAATAAACCATCTGAAGAATGTTTTCACAGTTTAAGAGCAACAGATGCATGTGGAGTATGTGGGGAAAAGCCAGGCAGGCCATAAATTATGAGTGGATGCACGTGTTCATACAGTTAATTTTCCCCAGCTCTAATAGAACACATATATGCATAATAATACATATATATTCACCGTCTTTTTATAATCTCAGCAGTGCACAGTATGACCCTTTGATCAGAGCAAACGAAGCATGGAAACCCGAGTTACACCTCATTGCAGATCCCGAGAAACGCTCTTGCCTCTCAGTCGACGCGTGAAACATGGGAAAGCCATGTGGAGATTTGTTAGTCTGACACGCAGAGAGGTCGTAAGAATACAAACGACATCGACATGTAAAGGGAATGTGGATGTTCAGGCACCTGGTGCACTCTAGTTGACATGACGATTTATAAAATGTCACATACATGTTTTGCTTGATTGAGTTCTATCTGTATTTAAGAGTTATACTCGAGAGTCAATAAGTTGAGAGGACGAGTGCGCGCGGTTGTCTTGATCTTCAGGCGTAAAAGGAGAGACGAAGAAAGCTTGTGAAACGCCGACAGGAACAAAAGCGATCGTCCTGTAGAGCACAATTTAGCTGTCACCTGCATTGTTGTCGGTGTCCCTTCAGTTCGTTCCTCTGGCGCACACCAGCGGGATACAATGGCCACCCGTACAGTCACGCCTCGGCGCAGCATGCCTAATCACCCCTGGCCAGACATCTGCTATTGAGATATTTAATTAACTTCTTTGTCATCCGCCTCTTACAAGCAGTCTAGCTCTTCAAGTCCTTTTCATATCAATGTACGAGGTCATCGTCAGGCTATTAAAAACTCTTGAAGCATTTTATAACTCCATGTATAAGGCCCTTATAATTGTGAGTTATGAGAGTTAAACAGTGTATGAAATTAGGAGAAGTTGGTTGGATACAGCTAAGAGCTTAACTTCTTAGATGGATATCTTATTTGGACGTTTTCCCTAGCAGGATTGGAATCGAGGTACTTTAACGCGCCTTTAAGGGAAACGCTAGATTGCCACGGCCGGCACGTTCTGGTGATCTTTCACCGTAAATATTTCTTAAACGGTTACAGATAGACCCAGAGTATCAACGAGGCGTTTTTAGCTGATAAAATTCTGAAGAGAATGATTTTTGTCCGATCGTTCTAGGACCATCGGTTGCAACTATATGTATTTTCTAACATAAAAATCCTGTTTTCGGCACTAACTTCTAAAGTAATAAACATTTTGACAATCGGTTCTGTTTATCTTAAAAAGGACGTTTTGAAGGTAAATTAAGACTTCATTAAAAAAAATTTTTTTCACATCCTGGGTTGCAACACGAGTTTCTTGATCAATTCGAGGCGATTCCTACTAGGGTTACTTGTACCACTTAGTTGAATCTTTTATCTGGATTTCATAGTTGGACGGTTAAGTTGGATATCTTAATAAGAAAGAACAAACAACTCATTATTTTGAGACAAGACATCTATATTTCTGCTTACTTGAAAGTTTTCAAGGTTTATTTCGATTAAGAAATCAGCACAAATGAATCATTCAGCCAGCAAAAAACAATTGATATCAAACCAAAGTATTACAAGTACTGTCAATGGGAGGTGGGCAAGTATCCTCTGTCTGGCGGAGTTTCTATTGTAGTTGATGGTGGTTTAATTGTTGCAGGCGTGTGACCAAGTCCTAGCTGCGGAACCTCTGTAGATGTGATGATGTATTGCGGTACTGTAACCTTCCTGCCCTGAAGCAGCTCCCACTTGTGGCCAATTTTAAAATGCGATGATGTCCTGTAAGCACCTCTCAGATCTGTAGGCGGTCTGAATTGGCACTTTCCAAGTATAATCACAGTCATAGTGATCGCGATGAGAACGGTGAACTTCGCCGTTCCCATCATCGTCTCCTCTAAGTCTTGATTTTCGAGACAGCTTCAGTGATCTGACGTTTCTATCCTCGCCACGCTGGGTTATATACTCTTGTCGAATAAAGGATTTGCTCTTGGTGTGTTGCTGGGGAGGCTATAATGTATGTCTAGTGGACGAAAGTTTATGCAATTTTGTCGTATAATTCGTGTTTGCCAAAAAAAGCAACATTTGGCATTAAATTTGAATAATAAGAGGATCCTCCTATATAATGATGTAAATGTCTTATAGACAAAATATATATATGTGTATATGGAAATGATTGTATCAGACATCCGTGATCCTGAACATTAATTCCTCAGCCATAAAAACAGTTTGATGAACATGAGCCCCACGGTTTTGCTAATTAATCAAAATATAAATATTCAGATAAGCATTATATTGTCATTTGTCGTCTACATCGTCTACTAAAGATCCATGGTGTGATCACAGGACAACCTCATCAATTTATCAGCGAAGAACCGGTCTCAACAATCAATGTAGAATTAATTAAGGAAAGATAAATCGCTTGAAAAAAGCCTCATTATAAATTTCAAAAAGTTATAAATTTTGTTGATATGTCTTCCAAAATGGAATTATATATTTAATCTTCTCATGGCCAACTGAAATTCCAATTGACATCATCAGTGAGCATTATATTTATGTCAAAGTAGAATTGCGCACACGCACATATACATTAGACGTTGCGAGATAACACGAGAGTACAACACAGGCAGCGCAGTGACTGTGGCAATCGATTGGAAATTTATCGACAAGACAGGACATGTATAGCTATATAATCTCTGGTACTCAAGTGGTCGTGGTGTGACACGATTCAAGTGATGCCAGGAGAGAGATTATTTATCGCACGGTCCCAATTAACATTCGCATCGTTATTCCCGCGCGGCTCAGTAATTAGGGGCGCGACGAAACAAGTCAGAAAGGACAGGCACATATGAGGCAGACATACACACGAGTATGCGTGTACGTATTATAGGTCGACGTTAGCGGGAATAAACGCGTTTCGCGCCAACGTTTAATCATCTCCTAATGAAGCAACGCGCATCGAATCGAACCGCCAATGGAGATATTACCGGGATAATTGCCGCTTGAAGGAGACAACCGACCAGGCTTTATGTGAGACACACCAGCGCGTTTATACTACCAGTTTCAATCATACGTGCATACGTATACACACATGTCTCTAGTGTACGACAAGTTGTTCAATCAACTATGAGACATAACAGCAATACACAATATATCCTGAGAATTGAGTTGCTCATCTGCTCATTGAGCCACACGGCGAGACGTTTATGCTAATAAGTATCTATACAAGAGATTTATTTTATTTATGCTACAGAAATTAGAGAAGTTTAATTATTTATTTATTTTATTTCTGCTTGCAAATGATGATATTGGCCATAATGTTGGGTCGATTGACTTTAAAAACCATCTAAATCGTTTGGAAATTTCCTGGTCTATCCGAAAACCTACAAAGGTATGAATTTGAGAGAATTAGAAGCGTTTAGGTGCTCCAAATATCAGAATAATAAGTAGTAATTTCCACTTGGTTTTACAGCTTTCTTTTCTCCTCTATTTTTAACTTTGAAGTGATTTTTTCAAGGTACACAGGTATATGTAAGTAAAGAGTACTAATAATAATAATAAAAATAACGAAAGCATTTATTTGTTACACAATATGAATTTTCTTATCACAAAAGGCTTAACGACTCCTCAATAATAATGTTTGTTTGCATCGTATAGGTTTTTAGCTGCAGACTAAGAATATATTCGGGCGATATGCCGACGACGCTGAGGTGCGCTGGTATAACAGAATTAAAATTACGAAAAAAAAAATGTGCAGGATAAATAAGAGTCAGCAAAGCCAGTCTCCGGCAGATTTTTCGTGACAAGATAAGCCACGTCCTGTTTACCCTGGCTCGCTTGGCGTACGTGAAGATGCTCGTTAAGCCTTTTAGTGGCATCGTATTGCGCCAGCGTCGTAGATCACGCTCCTCGGAGAGGATACACACACATATATATACACATACCTACACTTACCTGGATTGCGAGAAAGCACGAGGAAACAGCATTTATACACACACTTCACGTCTCTGTGCGGCTGCGCGTGTTCATCAGACCCTGTTTACTACTGGGAAGATTGAGGACCTGAAACGTGTGGTTCGATGAATTCAGGAGGCTCCGATGCTCACCAATAAGATATATATTAAGAATACAGATTCATTTACCTCTGACACATTGTATAATATATACTTCTTTATATACAATGTTTTCATCGTCTCTATCATTCGTGTAATCTTATTCCCGAATATATCGTGATGGTATTCAAGTACCTATTAAAACTCACCATATCTGCCTCAATAAATTCATGAAGCCCAACTAAATTTCCGGAGATGACTTTCAATTAGACACATTCGACCGCCGACCAGCAGGAGATAAACTAACGAGCGCTGAGAGTTCTACCGCCGATCGCCTGTGAAATTAAAACAGAATAAAATTCAAGTATATATACAAACGAGAAAATAAGAGAGAAAGAGAGACAAATATATAATCATGTATGCTGCGCACACTTTCTTGCCGAGTGAATTATGCTCTTCCCGGATCATAACTTACCAAGACCAACTTAATGCGAGGCCGTATGTATAATCCTTTCTCCTGTGGACTGGGTCTATACCTGGAGCTAATGAGTAGGTGTTTGTTGGACATCTCGACACGTTTTACGACTCACACCGGGGTTACCTCTGGCATACCATACCAATAGATAGTGCTGCTGCGCAACTTTCTCCTTCTCCTCTCTTCGGTTTGATTATTTGTCCTATATAGGTCCTACAGTTGGTATAACTCACAGCTTATCCTTATAACTTTAAAATCAAAAAATACAAACGATTCTGATTGAGTAGACAGATCGTACATGCCATATACCTTTAAATGCTCATGCGGTATTCCGTGGAAGGACCTTATGCACCATCTCTTATATTCGCACTGGGTGTTCGCCACCAACTGGGCCCAGCCAAATAAAATTGGACTCCGGTAAATCCTCAGCTCGTAACTCGGTTTCGTCTTCACCAAAGCAAGAGAGTGAGAGGGAGTAGATCTTCACCCGCGATTTCTCGAAAGAGGGTCTATACCTTGGAGCCCAGCGGCGTCGTATCGCATTGGCGCGGCGCGTTACCTTATTCCTTTGCCCGCGCTATTTCGGTTCGCGCCGTATCCGCTCGTAAAAGTCGCCTGAGGCGCGGGCATCCATCCTAATTAACAACCGTAGAACCAGCCACGGGACCATCTGATAACAACGCCGAGGAGTATAATCTGCTCGTTACCAACACGAAGCCGGACGGGCGCCAGAGGCCAGTTGAGATAGTGTACTTTCGCCCTCCACCTTCTCTTCCTCTTACCACCAACTAGCCCTGCTGTTCCTCTTCTTCATTCCCTTCATCTTCGTCGTTCCCCGTTTCATCCTCAATATATGGACTGGTCAGGCGCTTTCGTTCCTTTGTCCAGCGGCGACAGCTGGTGGTGGCGCCACCGTCGGCCCAGAGAGACAGCAGCGCCCACCAAGATTTACCAATGTCCCGACAAACTATATACTTGATGGCCACGATAGTGTCTTACAGGGTGTATATAACCTCTGAATATGTGTATACATCTTCTCGTTTTCAGTTAATCGTCGACATTAAATTCTTTCCGGCTGGTATGTATTCTCATAATCTACCAAGTTATATCTTATGGGCATGTCGTGACTCCTGTCTTTTAAGTTACCCTTTTTATTCTTTATGTGCCAGCTGTACGTATATCACCCTCCTGAATGTTGCCCATCGTCAATATACACATTTATCAGCACGAGTTTTCGGTAGAGACGTTACTGTTATTTATAGGCTCATTTATCAAGACAGCACCCCTTTCTCCCATGGCTGGAGGCAGACTATCTGCTGTTGGAAAGCCAATCCCAAAATATATCACTCTCGTGATACCAATTCGCGAGTTGCGAAAACCGTTCAGCTTTGCTGGTGAACTACTGCCATTTTTCCCATAGAGATATACCTAGAATATTATTTTAAATTGTTACTTTTTTTTCTAAGTTCATGGTGGTCAAAGAAGAGTAGTGACACAATTAGTTGAAAAAGGGAAATATTTGTCATACCTTTTCGAATGCATCCCAGACAATCTTTCAGCTGTAAGTGTGATAGAGCGGAGGGTATATCTATATTTATACAATACAGATATATATTTCCCGTCTCGGATGGTGTCAGAAGACAAATAGCGGCAATCGAACGTGAGCATAGCTCACTTTGTCCCAGGCGGAGCGACGAATAAACGCCCGATCAGTTTGCCAGTATAGAGCTCTTTGGGGTGAGATAGGCTCACGATTCTCTTTCGAATTCGTAGCTTTTCTCTATACTCTTTCCCCTCACAGCACAGTCGAACGATTCGTTCTGCCTTCAGCTTGAACTATCCCCATGCTAACCTCTATATGTAACATTTCCGAATCTCAACAGATCCCAAGAAGACTAACGATTTTCATTTACCTCTGACACACTCAATTTGTTTGTAACTTCTTCTTCTTCTTCTTCCAAAACAGTTAACTTGACAATGAATAATATATGTATTTAATTATATATACGTATGATTACCTTGTCTTGTCTTCACAGATCAATTTGTACAACGTGGTGTGCAGCACGCTCAGCAAAACGACCAACGTCGACGGATGTCCGCCAGCTCATTCAATTCGTCTCTGATGGATAGCCAGGGATATATTAATTCAGTGAACACATCACATACCACAAGGAGACAATGAGCCTGGCAAAGACATTATACATATATTCCACTCTCGTGTATTCTTCATGGCTTATACAAATGTATACATTATACTCAGCAACGTATGCCATCCTGCATCTCAATTGGATACATACATATATTCCCTCTTTAACAACTGAAATTCTTGAATAGCATCTATAGTGCTATGACAACTGGTTCCAGACATGCAAACCACGTACAAATTGGTTTATAAAAAATTGAGAAGTTCTACAGTAAGTCCATGAAAATGGGGGCCTAAAGGAGGTAGCGTCAGTTGGATCTAATCATTGAATCGTTGAACGATTTAGAAAGACCAGATCAAGAAAAACAGCCTGCAGTACAATGAAGAACGTGCTGAAAGCTAGACGTTTATATCAAGTTTTCTGTATACCAGTGTTGTAATCAACGAAAGTTTATCTTCCTCTCTGCTGGTGTATATATACAGGACACGCTTCACACAGTCAGCGCCGTTCCCCCTTGACTTTTCAAAGCGTCAAACGCGTCTGGTGGTAACGTAAACCATTTCACGGTTAGGAATAATGGAAGCGCAGCAAGAAAGCGGGGACAGAAGAAGACAAAGTAGTGTGGATGCTGGTACAGACAAAGATAAATAAATGAAGGAAACGGCGCATTCGCTTCACAAAGGAAAGCAATATCCTTGTGGCTCAACAAGCCGCGTTGGATCCAACGCCCGTCAAGGATGTTGGATGTATATATATACCTATATACCATCTTTATAAAACGAAATGAAAGAAGACAGCTAATAGCAATGCGACGGTAAACAATACGTCCTCTCTGCTACAGAAAGGTAGATATAGAGTGCCTAGCGATGCTGTCTGATGTGTCCCTTATTTTTATTTCGACGTTTCATTTCATTGTGATTTAGATTGAAGTGGAGACACACAGTTGAGAAAAGCGAGTGAAGGAACGTGACTTACAGCTCGTTTCCCCCAAAAATATCGGATGAATCATGGGGATAAGAGTGGCGTGTTATCGCGATGGTGTGCGCAAGTAAGCCAAAGAGAAACGAGATAGGGTTGGTCGAAGTCGAGCTAGCGAGCGAGAACCGAGTGATTTAGTAGGGTGGCCACTCGACGACTGACCGAGATAACCTGCCTGTCCACGGAACAACCCCATTTGTCCAATGTCTTCCGTTACAAAACTACCTCGTGCCCTATGGCAGGGCGTCGGTCTCGACCCTTTGAATAATGGCTCCTTTTTGTTGGCGCTCTCCACGTGTGACAAACAGACATATATCTGTCTCGACCAATTATATGTTGACATACGCGCTTGATGTCATGCATAAACGAATCCTGCTACTATAGTGTAATTCTATATGTAAACAGAAACAAAGTAATTAGATACGAAAGAAGATCGTTTAATTAAATTCCCTGGAGATGCAATATAACTATTAGCATTATCCATATATATACTGACCATCTGAATTGATGGGACTAAAATGGATATGGCCACTCCTAAATAGTGATAATGGCAGACGCACTGAAAACCCCATCAAGATCACTCGACATGTGCCCCGCGGTGCCCATTATTCCACTGTAGAGTCAAAGTGAGTGTGTCTATACACACGACGTATAGTGGGAGCTTGGATTTATATCTCAGACAGGCACTTGGAGCCATCAGCGGTCCGTTTGAAGTGCGCCGCAGCCCGGCAGACGTTATAAAGACAAACTATACCTATGGCACCGTCATTTTATGCCCCACCACTTTACACCAACGTATATAAAGGGTGATGCTTGTGGTCGCGCGATCCCCGCCACCAAGAGGGGACTTGGACTGGTTGTTCGTGTTGATGATGATGGTATAGAGTGGTTGATGCCGCCTCTTTGACCGCGTTGTCGTCGTGGACTACTCGAAGTGTGTCTCGCTCGCCGAGCACCACCAAGTACATCAGACCAGCATGCATTCTTTGGTTCTTCGTCGTCGTCCTCGTCGGGGCCACACCGCTCTCCAAGAGTGTGCCTCGGTATGCGCGCTCACGGTCACCTCTTCAGCTCTGGTCTCGCGCGCTCCCTTTACGGTTAGTGCCCGCGGGTAATAAAGATGGTTCTGCTTATATACAACACGATGCAACGACGGGAGGCGGAGTCAGCCTGTCCGCCGTGGGCAGGACTAACGCAAATGATTCTTTCGCGCAAGATGGCGTGCACGAGCGGGCGAAGAAGAAGCGTGCCCGCGAGGTAGAGTAGTAGTATGTGTATATGTATGGGGCTTATTTTATATTTAGTATGCGTTGTGTTGCAGCGAACTCCACTCGATTCTCCTCGTGACTCGACATGTACAGACGTCAAGAATGTGACGTGCGTTCCACCTTTTTAACGTTTGGCGCCTTGGTGAAAGAAATGTCCTATTGGATTATTTGGGCAAAAGTGATGATGATGATGATGATGACACTATTATTATACTTTGTTTTTAATTCTGAAAAATTGTGTTTAACAAAATTTTCCTGGGTACAGTCTAGCAATTCTAATGGAGCTTGAGGAATCCAAGCCAACATATCTTTGGCGGTGGCCCAGTCAACTCGTCTTTTGGCTTACTCTCTAGCTACATTGTATTGTGCGCTTGGTATATAATGCAGCACTATACAACGTAGAGAAAAGAGAAGACATATCTCGAGCGCTCGCACCGAGACACATACGTAAGTATATATAAGAGTAGCGAGCGTAGGAAGGCCAAGACAGTTTTATAGAGACAGATTCTCGTCGTAAAGACGTCAAGAGCACCTCCGCAACTCTTGGCTTCTTCTACTCTGCCAGTGTGTCTGGGAAGAGAAAGAGGGCGCGAGAGTTAAGGCGAGTGGGAGCGTTACGAGGGCCAGAGGATCTACAAGTTACCTACCCGTCTACCTTTTCAACCCTCCGTGTGTCAAGCCTGGATATGAAGCCCGTGGGCCTCCTGATTCTTCTTCACCCTTATGCCAACACCATCAAAAGAGTAGTACTCTACATACAGAATATAATTCTTAGTATGAAATATATACATAAATGCGAGACATGTCAAGTGATATACGTACAACCTCAGCTGTTATGCTTGTTGACTTACTATACAAACTAAGATAAAATGTTTTGTAAAATAAACAAATGTCTTAAGATAACTACAATCATTTGTGCTTTAATCCAGTAATCGTCTGAATGGGAACTAATGTTTGTAAGAAAACTTTCAAGACCCAGCCAGAATTTCAACCGAGACCCACCAATTACTAGTTGATTGCTTTAGCCATTATTGATGTATAGTTAGAGAAGTCAAGCAGATAAAAAGTGATTTCAGTTGATTGAAATAAACTATTTTTCTGAATATAGCCGACGTCGTCGTAGCGATCGTCTCTTCTTTGGCTCGTTCCTCGACAGGCTGAGACGAAGACGAAGACGAAGGCGAAAACGACACTGGTGAGGGTGAGGTTCGGAGACGTCGGCCGCTTTGCCGGGGACCATGGCTGTTCGTCTATGTCCTGCGAGGATTGATGGCATGCCGGGAGTTATACGTGCTCTCTTGTCCGGCAGCCGCGCACTCGGTTTCTCCTCTGCTCTTCGCCGTGGATCTAACATTTATGGAATATCTTGAAATTTCGGCCTTTGCGGATCAGCGAAGGACAGTTGGCAATCGAGAACAATTGTCTGCACTATATAGGTCCGTTTATTATGTGTTCCTTTTTTTACATCTTATTATTCGCGTCAAGGGCGGCGTTTCTTTGTCTTCTCCAGAATCAAGGTATTTTCTTTTAATAATAAATCCATAAACTTGTAAAATATATATTATATATCA
>JABSMT010001251.1:0-10568 GCA_018902335.1 Eumacrocentrus americanus | reverse complement strand
GTTTTTTTTTTTTTATCAATTCTAACTATTTTACAGTCCATCTAGTTCACTGCTTATAAATTTCTGCCTACCGAATGATTCAGAAGCCCTACTAGTATACGTTTCGTTCCGGCATTTACCATCCATCTAATTGATCTTAAAATCAATTTGTGGACTCTGTACCAATTTTTATCGACCCAACTGATAAAGAAACCAACTGGCCTGCTTCTTTACAAATTACTCTCTGTCAAACTGATCGTAAAAAACAACTAATCCCCTATGCACTGGCTGACGAGAAATCAGTGGATTCTCCTCACCGAATCGATCGAAATGACCACTGACCCTAATTTTCAACAATCACTAACTAACCCAACTGAGCCGAAATCTGGCTAGCTTTGCGACGTAAATCTATTGCCCAGCCTTATGGGCTTCAGGTAAGACAAAGAGATGCGTGCATAGACTGCTACTACTTCCGTTGGACGCCAAGTTATCTCTATCATTGAATAACTAAACCAATTTCTACTGAACATTAACGGCTGTCAGACCGGGTACTTTCAGCGTGCTAATACAAAATTATGAGCTGGGAGGGGTCTTGGGAATTGATCACATGCACACACAATAAAGAGAAATGATTTGTTCACAACAATAGCCAAATTTATTCAATAAATTACCTTGCTCAGTTTCTTCTGATGATAGCGGGACTCTATATAAACTACGACAACCAGTGTCACCATGACTATGCTTAATATATCTCAATATATTCAATAACTTTGGTAACAAAAGTAATTTTAATAACCTATTTCAGCACGTACAAATCTTGTACACGACGTACTCGTAGCTAAGCCGCGACCAGAGTGTTGCTTCGCCGACGTTCGAGTTTCGTGCTCCAGAAAAGTGCGCCCGCATCCCGCCTAAGATGGCGCACCGGCGCGGTAAATTCGAGTCTCAGACTGTCGTGTCTGTTAAACTGTCCCTATCTACTTTCTAGCGAAACCACTGCCAAGGGAACGGGCTTGGAAAAATTTGATGGGGAGGATCCGCCCGCTCAGTGATGGGTAACACCTGAGAGCGGAATTTTTCCGAGTCGGTTTTTCCTTGGCGTGGTTTTCTAGATGGTATTTGGATAGGTTTGAAAATTAAGTTCTTTTAGGCCAGAATGCTGGGATGGGGATTAAATTCCCTAGGTACAGCGAACCCACAGGCTTCTTGCGCGTCAACACTAACTGTCGTGTCTGATACCGCGTCACATTATGCCCCCCAAGACGCGACATGTCTGAGGAAAATTTAATCAACCAGCCTGACTTCATGTATTAACGGTGAGGATCGAACTCACTTGGCAAGGTAGTCTAATACAAAGAAAAGCTATTGATACAGGTTCTCTCACCACGCCATTCTGCATATATTATGTGGTGAGGAAGTCGATCTATCCTTGGGTCTAGTTGACTCGGCCTTTGTGCCTCTGGGCACACCTCTTGCACGCTGGATTCTCAGCTCTATAGGGATGTAGCAGTGGCCACAGTATACAGAGTGTTTAATGAAGAGAGAGCGGTCCTCTTTCCCCGCTCATCCCAAGCGTAGAGACTGGGCGCATGACGTCAGAGACTTGGCGCATGCGCGAGCACAACTCGAGTCAACTTCTCGACTCGAGGGTGCTTGATATACGTGACACCAAAGAGACCTTTATTTTAGATCGATTATTGAATTGTGTATTCTCATCCTCATAAACTGATCTTCCGTATCATTCGACTTTCATAGCGCCTTGAGATATCAAGTCACGAGTGAGTTCGTGACGTTGGTATAATAAACGAGTCTACAATGTAAAAGCGAGTATCATTGTGCGAAATTCCTTCCCTCATTATTCCTCACGCGGTCCGGGACAAATAAACAGCGCGTAATTATACACAGAGCGATTGTCGGGTCCAGTCATGGTGTCTGGGAAGTCAGGAATTGAGAGACGTAGTTAGCTCCAGTCAGCTTGATATCGATCACGACCCAAGGCCGTGTAATGATCCCCTTAATTTTGGGATGGGACTTTTTATAGCGTTCCACATCTCAGGGAAATTTTTAGACAGGAGTTATGGACGAGGTAGGATGGAAGAAGGATATTCTCGATATTAGTTTACAAGAAATTCGAGAAAAAATGAATAGGCTCGGACCGGGGATTATGAGCTGGGAGGGGTCTTGGGAATTGATCGCATGAACACACAATAAAGAGAAATGATTTATTCAGAACAATAGCCAAATTTATTCAATAAATTACCTTGCACGGTTTCTTCTGATGATAGCGGGACTCTATATAAACAATGACAACCAATGTCACCACGACTATGTTTAATTTCTTTCACGAGGCCATGGACGGCCTCGCCAGCTTGATATCGAGCACGGCCCGAGGCCGTGAAAATGGTTCGCCTGCCTTCAAGAACCAGGCAATTGTATCAAGAACGTTTGGATTCTCCTCTCAACCGTGGTGGAGGGATGATGTGACGCCACTGGAGTAAGTGGGCATGGCTGCATCATCATCTCACTGAGAACTGACTCAGAATATATTCAAAAGGAGGATGTGATTAACACATGTCCCTGTGCGTGTACAGTGATACCTCCTGAGGTAGAGGGTTGCTCAGGTGAGGGCACTTGTGCGCCCACATCGAACAAAGTCAGGTATTCAGTCGCAGTGGAGGCCGGAGATTGTTGTTCGACCTCCTCTGGAGGCTGTTTCACTCTTGGTGGATCAGTGTCCATGGCCTCGTGGAAGAAATTTTTAATTTCGGCCGCACTTAGGCTGAATTCGTGGCGTTCACCTGTAGGGAGAATGTGACGCGGCCTCTCAGGTACCATTGATGTTGGAAGGTTCAGTGCCTCCAGGCCTATCTGCATATAGGCGTCAGGTAGATCAAGGGTACCGGGGCCTTGGGCAAGACCATCGAGGTCCCGTTCTCCTTCATCTCTGTGGTGCTCTACTGACTCAGCACCCCTAACTTGGATGACTAGTGGCATTGCTTTCTCGGCAACGTTGTTGTTTTTGTTATCAGGAACCTCACCAGGTACTAACTGGTATGCCCTGCGCTGGAGTCTACTTCTATAGCGTCGGCCCCACATCTGTAACAAATTGGGTAATTATAATCGACTACTACGCCTCGATATTTTGAGGTCACCAATATAAAATTTGCCTAAAGCAAAGCCATGCAAGTCAGATAGCGACACTACTAGAGGAGAGTAAGTTTTCTCAATAATAACAGGTCCCTTGAATTTAGTTGCCAAGCGTTGACTATACTTGTTGGCAGCGTTAGAGAGAGCTTTGTTTGTGTAGTAGACTTGATCGCCCACCTGGATGTCACTGATGTTGACGTCTCTCTTGCAGTTGTAGTACTTGGCCTGCTTGCTAGTAGCTGCGAGCATTCTCTTCTTAATCCAATGCCTGAGTTCGACGATCCTCCTTATGCGCTCCACTTGATCTTCCTTGGGATGGTCCTGCTGAGCATGCTCAAGGTCTTGATTTCCCATGCTTCTTGGTTCGCGACCAAAGTTGAGAAATGCTGGAGTAACTCCAAGTGAGCTATGCACTGAGTTGTTGTAGGCAAATTTGAATTTTTGAAGATACTGATCCCATAAAGTTTTTTTTTCCATCGAGGAAACAGGCTATCATGCTCTTCAGGTTCTGGTTTATTCTTTCTACCGGACTAGCTTGAGGATGGTATACTGGTGTAGTATGGAGTTGAATTCCATACTCTTCAGCGAGCAATTTTAGGTTCTTGTTGATAAATTCGGTGCCGTTGTCGGTTAGAAGTATATGAGGAATGTCCCACTAATTGAAAAGACATTTCAAGGCCTTCTGTATGAGATTTCCAGTTGCACTGGATAGTGGAAAGAACGCCAAGTATCCGGTGCACGTATCTTCGACGACGAGCACTGTTGTTTTTCCTTGTGTTGATCTTGGGTAAGGACCAATGCAATCGATGGATACGATATCCCAAGGCCCTAGTAATGGTCGTGTGCCCATAGGTCTCAGAGGCTTGTTCTGAAGTGGCTTCACTCTGGTGCAAGTCTCACACTGTGAGACGAATTCTTGTACATCCTTGTACATTCCTAGCCAACAATACTTGAGGCGGAGTTTCTGATAAGTCTTTTCGACTCCTAGGTGGCCTCTTTGTGGTTTTCACCCTTATGTTTTACCATGTGAAGATTACACATATGATAATTGCTAAAGTTACGGTTACATATAACACAACAAACCTCTCGTTCTCCTCGCTTTTTCTTTTTGGATGAAACCAAATTATTGGTCAAGCTTGATGCAGGGCGTTTGTTGCTGTAGCTGCAAGTTATCTCTTTTTCAAAGGTCGTACCTGTAGCTTCCAAGATTATTTGTGACAACGATCGACTAGCTTGCATAACTTCATACGTAGGAGCATTCGACTCGTCTTTTTCAACATATGAAACAACACGAACTCTATCACGAAGGTTGACAGTCAGCGACGGTAGATCATAATGGCTCGGTTGCTCTTCGTTAGTATTGATTTCCTGCGCGCTTCCCCCTCGTAAATGAGTCTGTCCTGGACCCATTTGATTCGAATGTGGACTGCTGGGCATCGTGCCATTTCCCTGTCCAAATGCCAAATTGTTTGAGGGACGGAAACCTTCGAGAGCCTCGCAAATAAATGTTCAGTGTCTTACAGTCGCTCATCCAATTGTATTAGAGGTCAGAATATTTTCAAACTCTCCTTGAGAGATAAAACTAACGTTTATGTCATCAATGAGGTAGTACTCATTATTGATTCTAACAACACTAACATAATGGGCTGGAGTAAGTAGAAAGACGATTTAACACAGGACAAATTGCTGTTCGTGCCCATCGTTGTACTTGAAGGCTAACCCGTCTTGACAGATTTCGTCAGAGGAAAACATTCCCAACCTTTCTTCACTCACGACCAATATTCTAGGCAGTTGAATATCCTGGAGTTCGTGATGTTCGGCTCGTACATTTTTTTCAATTTGACGTACAATTTTTTCGATTATGTTTTCACCCTGGCATTCATTGACCATTAAGATGCATTCAATAGGTACCGGCATTCCGTCTGTTAGTGTTACATGCCCATTGAACAATTCTTTCAGCCTATTGTCTGGGCTATCCAAACACAATGATCCAAAAGTAAACAGCGCTGAGACATCCGATTCTCCATCCGTTATCATTTTCACATTTTCAGTGACCATGTTTGCAACTGTAAATGGGCCAGGACGAGGCTTGTTTCTACTGAAAGTATGAACTGCTGTCAATATCATGGATTCGGGGACAGTATACTTGGCTAAACCCTGGCACATGCGAAACATGCCATTGTCGAGAATCCCATTTGGAGATTGCAGAAATGCTTTTTTTACTTGTAAGCAAGCTATTACTCCAGTCATCGAAGCATTAATCCAACGATTTTGCATAAAATTGAGTGCCACAACGTGACAACGCTTGCCTGCTTGCATCTCTGCAATGTCAGCACGCCTATTCAACCTCGGCTCATTGGTAATGAACATTAAAATATTGTCGAGTTCCTTGTTGCTTAAAAGGTCTGATTGACTGAGATAGTAACTATGGGCAATTCGACGCTTCACACTGTCACTACCATCAATGTATTCTTAAATACTGTTGTCGCTGCTTGTTATCAACACATTTGAGAAGCGCTTACAGAAGTCATTACGCTGGTTACTCATGGTGATATGTTCACTTATAACAAATTTAAGAAAAAAAAAAAATTATTAAAATTCGTCCATAAATGGCGAAAACGAAAATGACATATTTCAAGTCACAACGTACTTACAAATTTCTTCGGCTAGAACTCAATCTTTCCCGAATCTCCTACCAGAGGTTATACGTCCAGCTGTGCCCTGACAACCTCGAGCTGAATGAAATAATGCAGAAATTTCAGAATTCTATGAAATTAGTAGTACAAATCTGCCAGTCATGTCACGATATACGTTTTCCATTTATATCAAGGATATCAGAAAATTCAAATATTATTAATAAAAATGATTACTCACCTATTTTGACGCAGTCCAGAATATCATAAGCTTCAACAAAATAAATATTGTTGTGCTGCTCACAATGGCTGCCCGCAATGGCTGCTTACCTGAAACACATCGGAAAAATGGTTGAACAACGTGGCTACATGACAAGTGCGAAGTAGCGCCCTCTATGCGTACGCATTCTTATGCTCCGTCATCTTGTTCTAGGATAAAGCGCCAGGATTCAAATATGCTAAGCAATAATATTCATAATTACTTTTCTTCACTTTAGTGAAAAGTATTGTATTCAGTTGAAAAGTGACACTTTCTCTGATTTTGATTCAATTTGACTTTCGAGACGTCCAACATGCTAGGTTTATGCCCCTGAACAAATGTCTGTCTGTCTGTCTGTCTGTCATTGGAAAATAAACCAATTTCATGATCTAACGAACAGCTCGATAGAAAAATTTAAAATTTGGCAGAAAGTTTCCAATGTATGCATAATTAAAAGTTTTGTCTCTCGGAATTTAAATCCAGTGCTTTTCAAATCTTCATCTGGAAGTTCATACCTTTCAAAAAGAGACAAATGTCCTTGTTGTTGAAGAATGAAAAATCCTTTTGATAGCTATCTTCGTCTCAGTTCTTTCAACTAGCTTACCATGAAGCCATTTACTCTTCAGATTTCCTAGATATTATGCTAATAATTTTCCATCAATATGAAGCTGATTGCTATTGTTGTGACACGTTTGTAACCTTTGTATATAACACACAAGTTTTTGGATAAAAAAAATGGCGGAAAGAACGCACTCAGTCAATAAAATCGGAATCTTATTTACGGACGGGTCACTCGTGCTCGAACAATCGAAACCACTATTATCGAAAACTATCCTTAATGCACTTCTTTGGTGTCATGGATCTATTTTACCGACCGGCGGTCATGAAGATGGCCAAGCGCGGGAAATTTGAATGCTTTGGAGTTATACAAAAGGTAAGAATAGAATGAAGTGTAATGGTTTTGCGTTAGATGATTATTAAAACAAACTATCGTGTTTGATAAATTCAATGCTTATTTCTTGTTTATTCTGTTGATTATTTCGAAACGAAAAGATAAAGAAAATAAATTAAGTAAATATCTGTAACATTTAATAGATGAGATTAATATTGGTCGAGCTTAACATATTCTATTAAACTAAATGTACAAAGTATCAAAGTACTTAGGTTTGGTACGAAAAGGAAATATATTAAGAAGTTTTTTTATATTTAAAAAAGAAACATCTATGACTATGTTCTATAACGTATTTCCTGTATTCACCAACAATAGTTACCTTCGCCAGCCTCACCTTGTCTCTCTCCCACCGTCCCCGGACATGGGCGCCAGCTAATTTTTAATTCCGTCGGAATTAGCAAACCGAAAAACAAAACCGTAACTAAATAAACCTAAGACGGTCTCAAGAGACTAGGCGAAGCTGAAGCGGCACGTCCCGCGCTGCTCAGTGTGCTGGTTATGGAGAGGAGAGAGGATCGTGATGGCCGGATAATTGAGAGAATTCATACACAAAACGATAATAGATAAATATGATATATTAATATTCTCTGAACACACAAAATTACAGTTAATCAAACTTGTCTTATTACAAGTAAAGCCACAACGGAACCGAGCAAGCCACAAATCCTGATTCAATAAACTAAACCTGTACTTACAGTTTCGCAACAGGCAACGGGTCAGGTCTCAATCTCAATTGTCGTCCTCTAGGTCACTCGGACACTCGCAAATACAAAAGCGTTCATTACTAGTACTTTCATCTCTCTAGATGATCGGGATTATACGAGAAAACATCGAGGAAACGGGAGCGTGGCTCAATAAGTCTCCACTCGGCGGTAATAACGATAACTCTCACTTACGTCTGCTCACGACCGTGGTCGTACCAGAACTCCCCTTGCCGGCTCTCCCACCGCGGCTCGCGCACGCGGTGGAGACCGCATAGGCGTCAGACTCGAAACGCTGTATTCTCCACGACTCTACACAGTCTCATCCCTCTCAGGGATATCCCCTGGTGTCGCTCCCCTTGGACCCCTGAGCGTCGGCGGCACCTGTATTCCCACTCCTGTGACCTGGCTTCCTCGTGCGCGGTAGTTACCGGTCGCGGCCCGAGGCCTGCCACCGCTACTACCTCCTACGCCTCCACTCTGGACTCCTTATATGTTGGGGCGTCGGCATTTCAGCCGCACCTCTGTCAATCACCAAGGAAGTCTCATCAGGCTGACCCTCAAGGTCAGACGTCATCCTCAACCGGGTGGCTCAATATATTGGCCCTACTCCATGGTGCGAGTAGACTTTCCACAAGATCGGAACTCTATCATGCTTCATCTCATACCGGAACCTGTGCCTGCGTGATAATGCTCGTACTTTCTCAATAACAGAACTAAACTAAACTTAACCGGACTTTGTGGACTTACTCTGCTCGTTACATATATTCAATCGCTACAGCAAAAGGGAGTTTGTGCTTTTGTGAGGTGACTTTGCGAAATGTCACGTCACAGTTCTTTTACAAACATTATTAGCATTAAGTAACGTATTGACAGCTTTCTTTTATCCTTAAAATACCATCATATTGTCTCCAGTGATTGAAGAACCTTGATCTCGACGACACAGACGTCCGAATGGGAATATCGCCTCGAATTCAGGCGATATTTTTTTTTTTTAGCTTTGAAAAAAATAAAACAAGTCACGAATTGTTGACGGCATCGTAAATTGATGTAACTTTCCTTTTGTAGAATTCTTAAAATGATTGCGGAGCGATAAAGGAGCTCGATGTTTCAAATACTAAAAAAGCAAAGAAAGACGATGATAAAAAAGCAATAAGCAAAGCAATAAGTTAATATTAAAAATGAGTAAGCATTTACCCCGTTCTCATTCATTTTTTTCCAAATGCGTTTAGTATGAGCTGCATGAATCGAATGATTCCTAATTAAATACCAGAGCATCCCGCGTCGTTCCCATGCTTTAAATTTCTTCTTGAACCTGCAATGTGTAAATAATAAATTAGAAGAACAAAAGTCAATCGCAGTACCTATTTTTCTTTTAGCTTTCAAATTAAATTAATAAACTTACCAATACTCACGCTCACGCGTCTTGGACAATTTCTGTTCTAGACGATATTCTGCATCTCGCCAATCTTTGCTCGATGGAAATAGCCAACTGAAATCATTATGTTCTTCTCTCATTGGTCTCACTTGCCAAGCATTTTCTTTTAGTCTTTATCGACTTGCTGGAGGCTCAACAGCAGCCGCATCATCATTATCTGAGCTATCTGAGCTACCTGAGCTATAGAGAATAGGCAATCTTCGTTTTTGTGAGTGCGATGGTCCTGCCTTAGATGGTGACCTATTAACATTTCTGGCAATGTTTTTTCTTGGCAAGCTTGGTAACGTATCAATAAGGCGAAGAATATCTAGCGATGGAAGGGCTTCTCCTGGTAACAGAGGATACTGCTGGTCGTGGCTTATTAATACAATCAGCATCGTTTCTTCTTGGCCGAGAGGCGTTGACTGGTGACAGAGGCGGTCTATTAACGTCATCAGCACCCTTGGATTTTGGAATTCACCGTCCTTTATGACGAAGCGAATGAAGATTAAAAGTACCAGCACCATTGACGCTTCGGAAAAATGAAGAATCAGAGTCATCATCGCTCTCACTCTCAGATGTAGGTGGATTTGCCTCAACAAACGTCATGCCCATATAATGCACATTTCCAGCCTTTGGTCTCTGCAAGTTTCAATTCGTCCTCGACGTCGATGCAACTGGACTTTGATGTGTGTCACTTGATTGAATACTCCTTTCTTTGTCATCAGTATCAGATGAAAGACTCACTATGGAGTTATTTCTGGACAAATGTGAATGAAAGCTGTAAATAAATATTTTAATTAAATAATGCTTGAATTATTGCTTTTAGAGGGAAGGCATTGTAAATTATTATTTTTATCATATCATGACTTACCTAATATTGAGGCTGGAGCTTGGACATTTTGGTGGTGGTTCTACGTTCTTCACCGCATTTGCTTGGCTCTGAGGAAAAAATTGAGGTTCGTCGTCAGTACTGTCTAGCGTGACTAGTTCGGGGGGTACTCTGCCTCTGACGGATTTAATTCGATAATGATTATTTTATCATCAATCAATTTGGATTTTTGTGAACTTGAAGTTATTGTTTGCTGCGGTGGGGCCGCCTTCTCAATTTTTGTTCTCGAAGCCCTCGATACTTCATCAGCAGACAATTAATAATGTTTGGTCTGTGTCTAGTGAGGCTCGTTCTGAGTTGCTTGTTCTGTTTGTTTTTGAACTCGAAGCTTCGCCGTATGATCTTGTCACGGCCAGAGGTTTTTTTTGAATCGCGCTACCACCGCGGGGGTAGCCCTTACAATAGACACACCGATAGAAAAGATCGGTCGTAAAATCTAGTGACGTACACGTCTCTATGATCAACATTTTCTAACTTGAATACCTTTTTTTTTTTTCCATCTTCTTAACTAAAGATTCTAACTTTCCAGAAAAGTCGTAAAATCTTTAGTTACCAAAATGCCCGGATGTATAAAATTCAACGAGAGCA
>JABSMT010001241.1:0-10551 GCA_018902335.1 Eumacrocentrus americanus | reverse complement strand
TCAAAGTATCTAAAATTTTCCATAATTTTTCAGTTATCTCCTTTTACCACACCACTACTGAATTATTACTTACAAATGAACATCTCCCGAGACATTTGCTAGAGCAATAATATCATCAACTGGATGAAAACAAATACCAACGACATAATCATCGACAGTTATAGCTGGTGGATGTTCACGATGCATTTCTCTAGATGCATTAATTGCCTTCACCAAATCATCTTCTTCCTCTTCCTCATCATTATTTTCCCCCGAATTTTCATTGTTTGCCGTTGCATTAGTCTCGTCCATGTCCAAATCTTCAGAATGCTCATCGTCCGATGAAGAATCAGCACTTGTCATGCTAACATCGGACGTCTCGCTGTCGCTATCGCCGGTATCCATCGGGAGAAATGCGTCGTCCGTCCTCAGCAACATTTCTTAATTATTTTTCTAGTGGAAAAACAATTATTGGTAATTTTCAACAAAATAAATTAGTAGATAAAAGCTGAAAAACTTCTTAATTAAAGACTCCTTACGCCAGCAGCAGACCAAAGCGCATTTTTCTTGGACATAACCTCAAATTTTCAAATGTGTGTGCCGAGGGGGCGCCAGCGGTTGCAGCGGGAAAACAATTTCAAATCAAAAGCCCGAAAACAGGAATCTCATCTTGAGGAATTTGTATTTTTCTCGAATACTAGTACGAGATACGATAATATTTCATAAGACTTTTTTGTAGGAAATTAAATTCTCTATCGAATTGGTTATATGCATTTTTGCCGTATGTCCCATAGTTTTCGAGATATATTACTTATTATGAGAATAGAATTCAAATTAGTTGCGGCCATCTGTTTGCCGCGCTTTAAACTTTTGTTGGATATCAGCTGATAAGAGAGATTTTTTCGCCATTATTCTTTTCACGCTTGCTTGTGTGTGTCTATTGAACCCAACCAACAGTGGGAATGATCCAAAGAGCGAGTGCACGAGACATTCTCCCAGAAATTCTTTCCTTTTATGGCTATTTGGGTCGTGGAAGGTGAAAATCGTTCGCTTGGAATCGAAGCTGCGTAATCATGGTTCGCGTAATTAAGCAGGAGACATACGATGAAGTTGTCAAGGAGAATATTGAAGAATTGTCGATGTCACCTAAAGAAGCAATTGAGGATGCTGTTAAACAATTTGAAGCGCAGGTAAATAACGAAAAAAAAATGACAAAAATATCTTAAAGAATTGTTTTTAAACTCCAAAATAATGTTTAATTTGTATAAAGGACAATAAAGTACTTCAATAATTGATTGAACACCGTTTTTATTGTCGAATAACCTTTGTTTCTTTTGTTTGTTTACACAGGGTGTTGATCTGTCCAATATCATCAAAGACCTCGTACTGGATAACAGTTCCAATGTGATACTCACCAGTCTGAAAAAGCTCACGACTGCCACAAAAGAAAAGAACTTTGACAACGTTCCACATGCATTAAAAGACCTGAAGACTGAATTAGATAAAGACATTGCACGAAGAGTCTATGCAGGCAAAGAAAATGCTTACTCCATTCTGCTGGATCTGATGAAAGAAACCAAGGATGACATCACTGTTCTGAAACCTGCTCTGATGACCATAACTTCTCTGATGACTGGTCATCCAGACTTGCTCGATAAGGCTGGGATTAAGCTCCAAATGGAGTAAGATCAACTGTCCCTATATTATAAATTCTGATTGACCTGACATTTATATGCTTATGATAAATATTCTTTTAGAATTCTTGATGAACAAAGAGACGTAGCCACAATCCAGACACTCTTGAGGTGGGTAAAGGAGTGCTGCCTCAAACACGAGATGAATAGACAAGCTATCTTTGAAGCTGGCATCTTGGACAAGCTCAAGACCATACTCATGAAAGAGGATGCAACAGGATCTGAGCTGAGAGATGCCTGCAGTGTGATGCGATCTCTAGTGCTTGATGACGATCTAAGACACGAATTTGGAAAGGCTCATGAACATGCTTCTCAGATAGCTAGAGCATCTCTAAATGTACTTACAGGCTTGCTATCAAGTCAGTATTAACCCTGAGGCTTATCAATAATTCATCATAACTACAACGAAGAATTACTATGAATCTTCGTTTTTTCCCACAGGATTTAAAGATGATAGAGGAGTTGTTGGTGATCTGATGCTCACTTTGGCCTCTCTCGTAGTGAGAAATGAATTCTGCCAAGATGTAGAGGACGCTGGAGGCCTGACATTCATCTTAGACGTGATGATAAACCACCCAGATACAGAGAAGCTCAACTGGCAGGCATTGAAGTTGCTCAAGGCCTTGGCAGGAAACGATAACGTAAAGGCACACATCGTGACCTGTGGGAGTTCGCCACTGATTGTATCTGCCATCAGCAGGTTCAAGAGTTCAGAGACTGTTGTCGCTGCAGGCTTTGCTTGTATCTCAGCCCTGACACTGAGGAGTTCATCGAACGCTGGAGTTTTTTATGACTGTGGAGCACCAGTCGTTATGATCGATGCAATGAAAGAGTTCCCAAAGAGTCAGAATGTGATTCGTCAGGCTTGCTGGGCGATTAGGAACATGGTTGTAAGAAATACAGCAGAATCACGTGAGTTTCTGGCTTATGGAGTCGAGTCTTTGCTCACTGATGCAATTAAAAATCATGGTTCGATCATGGAAGGTGAAGTTAAAGCAGCTCTGAGGGATTTGGGCTTGAAAGTAGATCTGAAAGAGCAGTGGACAGGTAAAGGGATCGCGTTGAGCAATGAATAAATGGATTTAATTGTATTTTCAATCAGAAGACTTTACTGTAAACAAGCAAAAAGAAAAACAAAAAACACATCATGAATTAATCAATTTTCATGCATATATTTAGTAATTTTTATTTGATTCTCATTCTATTTGTACGCGAATTTGATTTATACAATAAAATTATTCATAATTCACAAAACGACACGTGTGTTTCATAATACCTATATAGCATCACGTAATAATTAAAATTAAAAAGAAAAAGAAGGAATACTTTGTCTATGTATATATACTTTACAAGAGAACTTTTCGATGCCCAATATCGGCTTCAGACTTTTATTTCCATATCTCCTTCGTCGTCGAGGACTTCTTCTCAAGACTTTAATTGTGACAGCCACAACAGGAGTGCTTGTAATACTTTATACGACAGAGGCCAGCCTTAACAACTAGCTCGCAGTTTGGATACTTGTCCACACATTTATTAGCTGAATGAACTTCTGCAAAAGACAAACAAAAATTCTCTGTAAAATCTCTATTCATCAATAATTATTTAGTACACTTACTTTTAAGCGTTTTATAAGACGTAGAAAGAGTGTCTTTATTGCATGAATTATTATTACATGGTCTTCTATAAGCTGGTTTCGTTGCTGCATCACACAATGAGGAATCAATGCCTTCCTGAAGACAACGAACGATGCGCTCCTGCGTGCCATTACCACAGGAAGCCGAACACTGATGAAAGAACGAACGAAATTATTTCCATACATTGAAGACAAGTAGCGGAAGAAAACAGACGTGTTGAGTATTATATCATGAAAATTACCATGTTCCAATCGGACGTGAGCCACTCGGGTGGGCACGCAGGCATGCGGCAGGTCTGCTCCGGAGGCGGCCTCGATGCGGTGCAATTACTTTCGGAAAGTATCTTTGATTCACCGGACGAGTTGCCGATGCAAATCACCTCACGACGAGCGAGACCCTCGCCACACAGGACGGAACACTGCAAATTATTTTATTCCATTGCAAATTATTTTATTTATTGAACACCAAAAGATATCCAACTAATTATAAATATAAATTCTGTAGTGAAGCGGTAAAAGAAGATGAGGTCGAGATAACTTTTTCATTAAACTGTTTTATAAAATTGATTATATCTAGAAAATTATGGAAGATACGAGAAAAATGCAAGGAATCTTTTTTGTAGAGAATTTAATTTCCTACAAAAAAGGTTCTATAAGATTTTGTCGTATCTCCCAAGGTTATTGAGATATTCGTAAAAATGAAAGTGTCTAGAAATTTTCATAATTTTTGAGTTATCTTCTTTTACCGCTTCACTACTGAATTATAGTTATAAAATTGATTAATTAATTAATAATAATGATAATTCTCACTGAAGACCATGGTCCAGTAAACCATTTCGGTTGATCACAATCTCTAGTTTCATTTCGCAAGCATCGTCTCTCTGTCGTCGGTCTTTTCATGGGATCGCAAAATAATTCGCTCACGTCGCCGCAGGCAACTCTCCTGGTCTCCAGCTCACGATCACATGCTGTCGAACACTATAAACAGGAAATAATTTATCCTCAAGGAAAGTATGTATAATTTTCGTCAAAAAAAAAAAAAGACACGAATCTCATTCAACATAAGCCTTTCTCAAGACTTCCAAGAAGAAACCGAAGAAGAAGAAAATAAAAAGAGAGACAACTTGGGAGAAGTGATCAAACAACGAGCAAGGAAATATTTAATTAAGATATCCGTCCTTCGTCACATATAGATATTTACCGAGAAAAGAAAAAAGAAAAAGAATGCACTCAGAGACGTTGATGTTTAATGTTATTTCGTCATCGAGAAACGAAAAGACTTATTAGAATAATAGTACTAGACTCTTTACACAACGTGTCATCGACAAGAGAGAAAGAGAGTGAAAGAGAGCCCCTTTTTTTTCATCAGCATCATCATCATTGCCACGCGACCACATTTCCAACTGCTTTACGAGTTTACACAGATGGTGAGTACCCGCGCATCAATCATACCCTCCAGGCTCGCCTTCCGCGCGTAAATCTCTGCCAGAAGTCTTGAAGACTACACTCTTAAAACGTTCAAAGCCTCGACTGATGATACGAAGAGCTCTTCACCTTAGGCGACCACTCCGAGTACAGCCATATGGACTCGTGTCGTTGTACATTCAAATCGCAAGCCGTCTCGCAGGCTCTTTCACCAACTGGTCGACTGGATAATGGACATGGCTCTGTTGTTGTTATACAAGTGATTCTTCGGTTCCTGATGCCTCTTCCACACGTCGAAGAGCACTGAAATAACACAACAGCAATGATATTCTTCTTCGCTTCAAGCTTATTACAAAAAATTTTCCTGCAAGGCCATGAGTCAAAGATACTCACTGAACTCCACGGTCCCACCTCCCATCTTGCACCACCATGGCTTTGTGTCCTCATCTGCCTGACTTCCGGGGTAACTGGACACGATGGAGCCGTGCAAACACCCACTGTGCTCAAATCTGGTGGCTGCGAGCATGCTCCTGCAGCTACTCTCATCGTCAGCTTGGAATTTAACTCCTGTACACACTCCAGTCGACGAGTTTTCACTCCTGTACCACAGGTTACTGAACACTCGGACCAAGCGTCTGCTCGCCACCTCGGAGGACAGGGACGATCGTTGCATTGAAGAGGCGGTGGGGTCACAGGTCTTTCGGAGTTTCTACATCTTCGATCGGGAACTGTATTACCTTTGTCTTCCCTAACACACTTCATCAATGCACTTTGGACACCTGGAATAGATTTCTTTGCGTTAAAGATTCATTCTAATTTGGGTATTAAGCGGTAAAACGTGATAAGTTGAGAATTCATTAAACATTTTAGAAATTTCCATTTTTTCCAATATCTCCGAAACTATGAGATATACGACAAAATTGCAAGAGACCTTTTTTGTCGGAAATTGAATTCTCTTCAAAAAAGATCCTATGCATTTTTGTCGTGTCTCGCACAGTTCTCGAGCTATAGCCGATTTTGTTTTTAACAAAAATTTTTTCTCTGATAAATCATGGATTCAAATTTTTCAAAATGTATTCTAATAATTTTATTAATTGATGTATTAGCATTACCTCCTCCACAGGTCTTAGAACACGGTGATAGGCTCATGATCTTCCAAACAAATCTTCTCTTCTTCTTCTTCCTGATCTTAGTTACAGATAGGATGACATTTGGTGCGTCCCCAGCCATTACTGTCGTCGGGGAGAATTTTGTTTCCTCTTTTTTAGGCACACGACTACTTTCCTTCCTCACTTGACTGCGAGACAAATTCACCTCTGGTTCTTTCTCAGTCCTGAAAAAATAAATTACAGCGAAAAATGTAGTATCTAAAAACTTAAAGCAATATCTATCAGTATTTACGTTTGAATCTTTGCAGATTCTTTAAAAACACGTGAAATGACTTCAGGTATTTCATTGGCAGTGTAAAGCGGTGGTGCTATTATTGCATTGTCTTCAGGAACTTCCGGTGCGGGCAGCATGTATCTGTAGAGAACCCCAGGATTCATTTCATGATACCAAATTTCCAAGCTCAACGATTGATTTAATGGACCCGTAGCTGTTATACTCTCCATCCGATTCCTGTCTCCCCTCTGATATGTCACAATTGTTCCTGCAGTCTTGTAACTCCCACTTGGACTGACTGACCAAGGTCCATTAAGAATATAAGATCCATTTTCAGACCTCAGGGCTACAAAAAATCAATTTAATTGAAAACTAAAATCACCTCTTAAATCCTTCAATCTACTAATAAAGTGTGATGTGATTCTCACCCAAAAAATTACTACTATAACGCAGTTCAGAGATATTGAGGGACATGGCACCGCTGGGGATCGTTGTAACTGGTTGATGACCTCTAGGAAGAATTGGCTCCATGAAGATGCCTTCAAAGAGCTTGCAACCCCTGCCCTGACCTCCACAGATACCACAGGTGTCCCTGACAGCACCAGATCCAACAACTCCATCACATCCCACTGGCTATTGAAACAAAAAGAGACTATATTTAGCTTTTTACCTTCATCTCAAGTGCTTCAAGCTTCAGAATTTCCACTACTAAATTGTAGTAGCTCAAAAAAATGTCTCCAAGATCAAACTATAAATTTGCCTGGCTTGTTTAGCACAACAGGAAGAAGAAGAAGAAGAAGCTATAGGGTATTTGGCTCCTAACGAGACATGCTCCTGGACGATGTCGATTTCGTATCGTTTATCATGATAGAGGCAAGAGAAGGAAGAGAGCAGAACGGAGGATGGCGTATATATACCCTGCATTGTCCAGCGACACAGAGCCATTGTTCAGTCTGGTCTACCGAGAGTCCCATGCTCTTTCCTCGCAAGTTCGGACCATCGCATGGTGTACCATCGACCACCTCTGGCTCCAGGGTCGCGTAGAACCGTTGACCCATTGCTCGGCAATTTAATACACACGGATTTGGAGCTACAAATTGAATAAAAAAAAAACATACTAAATAAATCATTGATAATACACAATCAGATACCCATGCACAATCACTAACAATATAAATTACCATTTAAAAATGGAATCCAAGCGTGACTCTCGCCCTTGTAGAGCCTCCCATTGTACTTTGCACACTGCTCTGCTCGAAAATCCTCAGAAAAATCTGGACATTCCTGTAAATTTACTTTTATATCATCAACAATAGCTTAATTTAAATGATCCAACTTATTTTACTAAAAAAATTTCATAAAATCCATTATATCTTAAGAAACATGCAAAATACGACAAAAATGTATATAAACAATTTTGTAGAGAATTTAATTTCCTGTAAAAAAGATCTCCTGCAATTTTATTGTATGTCGTGTAGTTTCCGAGATATTTCGAAAAATCTATATAAATGATTTTGTGAGAAAAGAAAAATTTGTTAAAAACAAAATTAATTATAGTTCGAAAACTATGCAAGAGACGACAAAAATGCATTGGACCTTTTTTGTAGAAAATTCAATTTCCTACAAAAAAGGTCTCTTGCAATTTTATCGTATCTCGCATAACTCTTGAGATAAATGCTTGATTAATTTTTTTATTTAAGGAATAAAATGAGTTTTGATGATTTTACCTGAGTATTGCATGTGTGGTAGCGCTTGTAAGTGCCGATACACACCGGTTTTGGACTAGTTGCATTTGCATCGCCTATTATACTTCTCTTCCTAAGCGTACTACTGCAAAAATAATAATGTGAGTTAAAAGATATATTTTCTTGCTTCTTAAGTAGAGAATAAAATGCAAGACATATATAGACTATTTTGCATGAAGGAGAAATCGCCAGGCATGAATTCCGTTACAAAAACAAAACTCCAGGGCAAGAGACGACTATATAAATGGTATAGTACTGGAGAAGAAGCACTTGTCGATGGCCAAGAAAAGCGATCGCGCCACTGTAGGTACCAATCGTGGTGCCGCAAAGGACGTAAAAAAGTTAGGATTGCTGGCGCCTCTGTCATTAAAGCCAACACGACGGTTTTTTTCTATTTTAATTTTTTTATTCTCTCTCTTGCCTTGAAGAAAACGCCTTCCACTCATCGTAGCAATGCATCTGCTCTAGGTTCATCGCACCAAGTGCATTATTTTCAAACACTTCCGCCTGCTTTAACTCTTCAATCATTTTTTATTACGCACTTCTCGTACACTCGTGTGTACACTTTCTCATTATTTCTTTCCTTTCTTCAAGTCGCAAACAATTACCCCAGTTATTATTGAACTGTGACAAATGGTTAATTGTCCTAACAATAGTACCGAGGAACACATTGTCTCGCCTGAGACTGGACACCAGTGCCACAGGACCTCGAGCACTCGCTCCAAGAGCTCCAGGGACCCCAGCTGCCCCTCACACGATTATCTCTGCCAAATCCATACTGCGATCTCTCTTGAAGCATGTGATAAACCTAGAAAATTTAATAAACCCCAATTTATATTGATTCTTCAAATAATTTAGTAGTGAAATGGTAAAAGGAAACAAGTCAAAAGAACACTTTCCATAAAATCATTCACAAATTTGATTTTATCTCTAAAACTATGGGACATACAATAAAAATGCATAGGACCTTTTTTCTAGAAAATTTAATTTCCTACAAAAAAGGTCTCATGCAATTTTCTCGTATCTAGTGTAATTTTCGAGATATCTCGAAAAATCTGAATGAATGATTTTTGGAGTAACGAAAAATTTGTCAAAAACAAAAATGATTATAGCTCGAAAACTACGTGAGATACGAGAAATTTGCAAAGGACCTTTTTTATAGAGAATTTAATTTCCTACAAAAAAAGTTCAATGAGGTTTTATCATATCTCTTATAGTTCTCGAGATAATTCAAAAAATAGAATATATAAAATTATCGATAAATTTCCAACATCTCCCTTTCGCTTTACTACTGAAATTAGATAGATTAGGAATGATTATACACCTCTATTGGATATTTATCTGGCACATAAGAGTGTACTAAAGATGTAGTTGAGAGGATTGTCAATGCCAGGATGCACCTGAAACAGAAATATAAATTGCTGGATTAATTAATCTGGCGCCACTTAAATGAACTTTTAATCGCATTAAACTGTGAATAAAATGAGCATGAAGTGATGCTATAACTGTGCCACTAAGCACTAATAACGTTTCACTTGTTACTCCACGTCTTCTGAGAAAACTTAATTAATCATTACTATCCGCAATGGATATATGTGTTACATATAGAGGAGAGTAAGTACATATATATAATCAAAAAGGCGTATCTATCTGCTTCAATTCGTTGCAGTAGCTTCAACGCTCGCTTGCTCCAATTTTCAATGACAAAAAATAACCATCATCACAGCTTCCTTCATGATAAGCTCTGTAAAGAAATTGATTTTTCTATTGCTGACGTACATTCATGAACAATTACGCTTCAACGGCAAGGCATTTGAATGATTTAATATTTGAAAAAATAAATAATTGCATTGGATTTCTTGGATATATCTCCTATAAGACCTAATATACAGACACACACACACAAAGTGTTACTGTTTAGTCTCAAGAGCACTAATAGGCAACTCTCAGCAAAGAATGTCTATCGATAGATGAGGTAAAAACATCAATTACCCCATGTACAAGCAAGAACCAGTGCACGACTCTCCATTCATTGACTTCGATATAGCTTCAGACTCTCTATACAACATGTACTTAACATTATTATTTTTTTTATCATAAAAACTATTTCCCATGAGATATTGTCAATGACCTAGGTGTCTCTATTGTTGAGACATTTGGGTGAAACTGGCAAAAAAAAGAAGACGAGGAAGGTCAATTAATGTTTCCATGACCCCATCCAGTTGACTGTCCCATCAAACAAAATTAAGTGGTCATTAGGCTCGATCTCAGATGAAGCGATAATAAGATTAATTAATAACGACAAGTGAACTAACTGTTCACTCGCTTTTTACTTTCGTTATACGTTATATAGACTCTTTTCCATCGTGCTGGAATTCCAGAGATTTTTTTATCCAACTTGGATGGATATATAGATGAAAGACTTGAGTATAATCCTACATAAGAATTCGTGATGAGTCACTCAATTGGTATAATCGGAGTGAGCAGGCGACGAATTTTCTATTGATCTCCCGTAGAGATTGTATCAATAAGTGTCAGAGACACTTTCATTAGCTTTCCTCATAAATTTTCTTTCACACTAAGAAAACAACATGATAAATTCATTTCTAAAACCCTTCTTCTTCGTCTTCTTCTTCTTCTGCTTCTTAGCATCATGACGTTGGTGCTTTTAATAATGTGACCATCAATCAAA
>JABSMT010001230.1:0-10576 GCA_018902335.1 Eumacrocentrus americanus | reverse complement strand
AAAGATTGAATTAAAAATAATTAAATAAGAGAAATGTGGGGTGCTAAACATTATTTTGTAAACTTCTGTATGAATAATTTATAAATTAACATAATCAAAAGCATTTTGTTTCTGCGTCTCATTGTAATTTGAATTTATAAATTAATTTGCGGGGGGACGGACATTATTTCTTTTTGATCTGCATGTTCAATCGGCCAATTATCTACGAGGTGGAGGAGGAAGATCTCGGACACTCAAGACATCAGATTGCTCTGAATACTTGACGTGTATGTGACAGAGACTCTCTACAACAGCGAGAGATATCCCTCGACATGAAGTAGCGTCTAAATACTGAAGATTTTTACAAAATTGCTTAATTGATTCAATACTTCGATCCGTTAGCTGCGAACAACTCTGAAAAAAACAATTATCAAATGGTTAAATAATCATTTTATATAGAATAGAGAATTTAAAGATATACAAATGTCTTTTACCCGTATATGAAGACGTTTAAGTCGTTGCAATCTGATTGTCACCCATTGTATTCCAAGATCTGTGACATTATGACACTGGGAGAGATTGAGATCCTCGATTGCCTGATTGTTCATCGTCAGATAATTTAATCCTACTTGCGTTATCTGCAGCAATAAAATCATATCAGTATCAAGCCCCTATCGCTAGGTATCATAAATTGGATCAAATGTAATTAAAAGTAGAGAAGAAAAGCGATGTTTACCTGCTGGCACATGCTCAAATCGAGAACTTTGAGTTCTGGAAACATGAAAGCATGCTTGAGACTGACATCAGTCACTCGATTGCAACCAGTCAGATCCAATTCTTTCAGTCCTCGAAGACGAATCAATGAGAATCCTGGAGCAATATCAAGGTCCAGGGGTGAAGTTGTATCTTCGCACATTTCCATTACCTCCTTCTTTCTGTTAGCATCGCGAACGATTTCTTCTTCTGCTCTAGAGCCTAATCTTATTCTCAGTTTCGATTCAGAGACTTCTGGGTGAGTCTTGTCAATTCTCGCTTCCGCTTGATTTACACGATTCCCTGCGCCCATTCCCGTCAAGCCAGCATCGCTAACTTTGTCACAACGACTTATTCTCAATGTTCTCAGCAGTGTCAACTGCTTAAATATCCTCTGAATGGTCTTGTCAGTGACTGCACTGAAGCAGTAGCCAATATCGAGGTATTTTAGTCTTGGAAACGACGCAGCGATGCTCTCGATGGACTTTTCATCTAGATTCAAAGCATTTGCTGACAAAAATTCTAAACGTCGGTTCACAAACTCTTGGGAAACATCGTCATTGAGTGACTCTGCTGTAGAAGTATTTGGATTTACATTCTCAGAGTCTTGATGATCGTGTTCATTATCACGTTCTGATGATTTCGAGTCTGGTCTCGTCGCAGGACAACAGAGACCTTGAGTGATCGAAGCACCAGTGAGCTGATCACACTCGGAGATGTCGAGGTCCTTTAATTTTCTCAGCAAACGAATTTGCGATACACCATAGTCTGTGATTGCTCGACATCTTCTGATATTGAGGCTCTCAATGTTCGGGAGATTTTGACAAATGCAAATAAGACTTGCATCAGTCACTCGTGTGCAGAAGCTTATATCAAGAACCTTGAGAGTCGCCTGATGAACAAGACTTCGAAGCCCAGTGTTAGTTAATTGATCACACGATCTCAATTTCAACGTCTCAAGCTTTAATTCTTCAACATGAGCCAGATTGTTTAAAGCTGTGCTGTCTATCAGTGTTGATCCAAAGCTCAAATGTTTCAATCTCTTTGCGTGTTTCTCAATGTACTTCAGGACATTGAAGAATGTTAGAAGCGATTCCGAGGCTTGCTCCAGAGATTTATTGTAATTCGGATAAAATCGTTTGTAGACACCAGAGTGAAAGGAAATTTGACAGTCTGTCAGGCTGAGAGATTGAAGATTGGGACAAATTGAAACGAGTCTATTGAATAGAGAATCACTTAGGTATCTATTCGATGCTAGACTGAGTTCAACTAAAGATTGAAAATTATTTGACAATTCTTTCACGTCTTTCTCATCGTCCAACAATCTTCCAGACATCAAGCACTCTCGGCATGCATTTATATGCAATATTCGTAAATTCGTGCAGCATTTCAGAATATTCACAAGAGTCCTCTCACTCAAATCACAGCAAACCTGAAAATCATATATTGTATTTAATTATATTTATCAACTAGGTACTTATATAATACACAAAAATTCAATAATGAAGCGGTGGTAAAACGAGATAACTCAAAAATTATGAAAAATTCTAGACACTTTCATTTTTACAAATATCTTGAAACCATTGAGAGATACGACATAATCTCATTGAACCTTTTTTGTAGGAAATTGAATTCTCTACAAAAAAGGTCTCCTGCATTTTTGTCGTATCTCATATAGTTTGCGAGATATAATCAATTTTGTGAAACGATTTTAATGAAAAAGTTATCTCCTGTTACCGCTTCACTACAGAATTGACGACAAAAAAAAGGGGCATTACCAAGATCAAACTTCGCATTATAGCTCCAAACTTCTCCCAAATGAGAAGAGTACTCTTTACCTCAACTTCTTTGAATATAAAATGATAGAATGGTCTTTGTGATTTCCTCATTGTATTCATGACGAGCCGCAAATTGTCCTCTTCACGGCTGGCAATCATTACCTGTTTATCGATAAACTTCGAGCTGAGAGAAGCCTCGTGCCACTCTCGGCATACCAATCCAGCTGTCATTCTGTCAGACACAGAGAGGTACGACATAATGTGCATAATTACCTGGAGGAAGAAACAAAAGATTCATTAGCCAACTTATTAAAAAAGCAGCATCATTGCGTGTCATGTGACAAGCATCAGGGAATAGTCTTCACGTTCCTGACCATGAACACCCATGTCCTGACCAGTTTCTAATACCCTAAAAGCTTATCATGCACAACAATTAGCAGTTGATAACGTTTTTATCCAATACTTTCAAGCAGTATACTTATCAACAGACATGATAGGCTTAATTTATTGTCCTCTTTCATATACAGAGGTGAACATTGAACTAACAATGATTATACACACCTCTATTGGCAATTGTGGATTGTCATTACTATTAGCAATGTCCATGCGATAGTCCTCAGTATCTTCTCGCGCCATGGTGCTAGAGAAGACACGTCCGCAGCTTGCGGAAGACTGTCAGAATCAATGAAGACTTGTCTCTCAAGCGTATGTGTATGACTCACATTGCTGATGATCAGCTGAGTTCACAGCAGCGTATCAAAGATACATCGTCCAACACAGCCAGCTACGTCACAACATCATTATTCTAGTGACGTGATAAGGTATCACGGAGCCCGGACTCTTCGCTCTCTTCTAGCTTTTCTATCCATTGAAACAAAGGACATTTCTTCTTGCCACCTTGCCTGCAACTTCACAAACATTAGATAGCATTATTGAGCTCTGAAAGTAGCAATATAGTTGATTCACTTACTCAAGACTCTTCTGGTCATTATCACAAAGAAGAAAAGATGAAGCTGATGTCCCTTGTACCCGTAGAGCCCATCTCCAAAGATCCGGTATGCTATTCTTGGCATTAGACCGAAATAAAGCACATCCAGAGATGAAATTGAGCCTGACTTTTTGTTTGCTAACAGCCCGTTGAAGTCCACAAATGCCAGATCCAGAGTAGCAGAATCGATCAAGTGGAGATTCTCATCGCTGGGGATAGATTGAGGGATCGAATAAAACGATGGATTATTCGAAAATGCATTTTGTCCTGGAAGCATCCGACTATTAAGAGTTGTATAAAAAGCACAGCAGCGATCAATTATGAAATTAGTAGACATATCAGAGCTTACCCTTGCATGATTTATCCCTTCAGTGGATTTAGAAATATTTGGGAAATGTTTATGACATTTTTTATGATTGTTTCCCTTGTTTTGATACCATTTATCATTGCTTTTCAATTTCATCAAGCTTATAATTGGTTTGAACTATTGCTGGTAATCAATTTCTTCTTTCTCCTTGACACGGTCTTGTGTTTCTTCACTGGATACTTTGATCCCACGATGAGAGTCGTTGTCCTGAACAGAAAATTAGTTATTAGGCGAGTTTGTTTTTACTTTATAAAAAGTCTATAAACTGCGAGTGTGTTGGGAAATGGTGTTAATTCAATTATAACGTCTGAGTAAACTATTTCAAGTAGCAGAGATAATTGACCTCTTCTTTGTGAGATCATTGGCATGAGAAAGTGAAAGATTAATTAACTGTTCTTCTGGTTTTTTCTCTTTACTTTCAGGAAGTATCTTCAAAGTTTCTTTATACTGGACTTGATCTCGGCAATTCCTGTTCACTTTATTTTCACTATTTTGACTGCACGTGGCAAACCAAAATGGTATTGGACCACTCTGAGTCTCTTCAAGATATTTAGGATCAGAAACCTCATTGTGTACTCCAGGAAGCTTTGTCAAGTCTGTTATATAGCAAATAAATGCTGTCATTTAAGTTGATGATTTATCGAAAATTTTTGAAATTCACATTTTTTGAAGTATCTCAAAAACTATGCGAGATACGATAAAATTGCAAGAGATCTTTTTTGATGGCAATTAAATTCTCTATAAAAAAGGTCTGATACGTTTTAGTCGTATCACGCAAAATTACCGAGCTATAATCAATTTTGTTTTTAACAAATTTCTTTTTTCTCAACGAAATCGTCCATACAGTTTTTTCGAAATATCTCGCAAACTACACGAGATAGGATAAAATTGCATCAGATCTTTTTTGTAGGAAATTGAATTATTGAGAAAAAATGTCCCATGCAATTTTGCTCTATTTCTCATGGTTTCCGAGTTACGATATATTTTGTGAAAAATTTCAATGAACTTATCTATCATCGACTTATCTTCTTCTTCTGCTTAACAGAATTGCAATTAGTTGGATAATTAAATAACAATTTTATTCTAGCATTACCAGGTTTCATTTCAAACGTCTAAGATCCTCGAGACATTGATGATTCTGGTCTTATGCATCCACTGGGCAACTTGTTTACAGCTGTATATACCTCTAGTTGGTGGAGAAATCGATTGGCAAACGCCTGATAGACCGTGAGCAGCAGCATAATTATTGTATTAATTAATTTAAAATATTAAAACCTACTGATATCATTGTATTAATAGCTCTTGGCTGTCTTCTGATTACATGAAAACGAGAAACTCGACATTCGAAGTCTATGTTTCCTGTGCGAACAGGGCAACGATAGCATTGGGCAGCTCTTCTCATTACCTGGACATGAAGACCACAGAGGACATACTGCTGAATATGTTTCTCACGATACTTGGTAGAATTGGTTTCATTTACATTCTAGGTAATTATTGTCTAGATTTAATCCTACATAATTAAATCATGGTGGGAATTTTAGCTCATCATCAACCAAATTTATATACATTCAATAAAGAGTGTTACAATTATTGCAGCACAATTCTTTGAACTAATGACAACGTTTCATTCAACGAAGAAGAAGAATGTTAAGTTACTTCAACAATTGGTGGAATACATGAGATATAGAGAGCTTCCTCGACACATTCAGCAGCGAATTCTGACTTATTACACGTACTGGTGTAATAAGAGCTACAAGAGAGATAAATTGATAATTGCTAATGTTTCGCCCAGTCTGAGAGAGGTATGAAGCATCTATCAACCATAATTCATCTCTAAAAGGCTTAAAATCTTGTTACTTTTCATTTTTTTTAAGGAACTCTTGATGTATAGTTGTGCAAAACTGATTCAGAACGTGGAATTCTTCAAGCATTTACCTGAATCTGCACTTGCTCAGATTGTTATGCTATTGAAAGCTGAAATATACTTGAGCAATGACATTCTCGTCAAGTCTGGCACAATTGGCGATGCCTTGTATTATATCATATCTGGAACTGTTGCTGTTTATAATAGAGATGAAGAGAAGATTTGTCATCTTGAAGATGGCTCTTACTTTGGAGAAGTAGCTTTGGTAATGGAAAATGAAAAGCGACTGGCAACGGTGATAGCCATGGAGACCTGTGAAGTCTACGTGTTGAAACGTTCAGACTTCCGGATGATAATCAACTTGTATCCAAATCTAATAAGTCGACTTCAAAAGTTGGCTATAGAGAAACTTGAAAAGTCTACGTTATTCGAGACTTTGTACAAATGCGATGGATCTGTAGCAACGAGCATCAATATCTATGAAACATCAGTAGCTGAAGACACCATCAAGAAATCATAAATTAAAGCTTTCACTATACTTCTTCATCCTCTTCAACAATTTATTATCAACTATAAATGAATCACAGTCTACAAAAGTCTAGAGTCTCTATTTTTATATTCTGTCTGGATAAAATTCACTGATAATTGTAAAACGAGATAAGTTCACTTTTTTACAAATATCTCGAGAACTTAGAGACATACGATAAAATTGCAAGATAGCTTTTTTGTCGGAAATTAAATTCTCTATAAAAAAGGTCCTATACATTTTTATCGTATCTCGTATGGTTATCGAGCTACAATCAATTTTGTTTTTAACAAATTGATTTTGCTCAAAAAAATCGCTAATCCAGATTTTTCGAAATATCTCAAAAACTACACGAGATAGGATAAAATTGGATACAACCTTTTTTATAGGAAATTAAATTCTCTATAAAAAAGGTCATATGCAATTTTGCTCTATCTCTCACAGCTTCCGAGTTACAATCAATCTTGCAAAAACATTTCAATAAAATTTACTTTTTTTATTGACTTATCTCCTTTTACCGCTTAACAGCAGAATTTTTAATAATTATATCTCTCTGTTTCCTAGGATTTCTATAAGACTGTTGATAGACAGAAGTCAGCCTCCAGTGCTCAGGATAGTCTGCGTCTCGACAGCCATTGACAATGCTGAATGGTGGTGTTAGAGTGTCAATACAAAAATCCCTCTTTGCATAAGGAGTTCTTGGTCGTGGTACAGTTAATTTCGTAGGTAGACCATTTCTTCTAACGTTCCTGTTGCCTTGGTACACTGCTGCAGCAGAGTGAATAGACCTAGGCCTGGGTCTTTTAGTTGGATCACCTCTGCACTCGCAGGGCAAACAATGTCTAAGATGCACGAGTTGTCTTCTCATTGAGTTCATTACGTGGCTCGACTTGATACATCTATGATCTCCAGAAATATGCATCGAGTCCAAGTTCTTGCAGAGATCAACGCTGGGGTATCTCTCTTGCTTCTCTTCCTCTTGTTCTACGAACACTTTTTCCTCTGGACACACACATCCTTCATGAGCATCATTTCCCTTCTCATTGGAGTTGTGTCTCATTGCAGAGGGTTCATTGTGCTCACAGCGAGGCTTAACATTGTTAAACTTGGCCTCAAACCTCTCCATCGGTGATTTGAAGGTCAATCCTTCTTCGTTTTCGTGCTGAACCAGATTAAAAATAGCAGGAGCTGGCCCACCATCAGATCCATCAATGTGAATAGGCCAAGGAGGTTCATAACAACGATCTATTGGAGCCTCCCAACAAATAGCAAGGTCCATGTTGGTCGTAGGGGTCTTGCAGCTAAGTGCTGGTCCATACTGAAGACCTGCTTGCATTTTGTGACGACTTTTCATCATCTGTCGACGAGCAGCAAATTGATTCTGCCCAGTTTCAGTCTGATTTGCCAATGATTCATGGTTCAATGTTCCTCTAGAAGGCCTGACGTTCTTGAAGACCGAGTCCTCGACCTTGTCAGGCAGTGGCTGATGTTGAAGATTTTCTGCGTGAAATTTCCTGGCAATTGCGAAGCGATCGTAGCAGGAATTTTGTCGAGTTGGTGGAGGCTTGATCGGACTGCCTCGCAGTCTGTCTGATCTCTCTGCTTCGCCTGCTACGTATTTCTTCAAGGACGAGAGCTTCAGATTGCCCTTGATGTAGGTAGGCAGGTTACAAGTGTGTTCTTCTTGTTGTTGAGATGAAGTCCACGTGCCTGGACAGTGAAGGCAACACTTCCTCGCTTGCATTCTTCCAGGATGTGAATGTTTCCAAGATCGTCAATGCATTCTAACAGCTATTAATGCTTTGTAGGTCAGCAAAAAAAATCGGCAGGATTACTGAGAGTACTGATTGATCGTCGCGACCCATTTCCCAGGCCGACACTGGAGGAATGCGATCATTGCGAGTCTCTGGGGGTCGGTGGAGCGGTTGTTTGCTTGACAACGGGGATAGTTCAATACTTGACACGATTATGCAATCACAAGGACGGCAGCAAAGACATTTCCAAACTCTAAATACGTCTATGTGAAAGAATTTCTAAAGATTTATGCACTCTGTACAAAATATCATAATATACAATAATAGGTCATACCAAGCAATTAAGTGACTGCTTGGAGAAATCGTCCCTGAGTCTAGAGAAAAATGTTCACTACAATTATCGTGCATTCCAAGCTGCACTCGTAAGACATTGATCCGATGATGACTAATGCTAATCAATTCATTAAATGACTGCGAGAAGCTAAAGAACATCATGAAAAAAGATGAATTGAATAGTTAGAAAAATCTTCGTTTTAACAGTCAGTTTATAGTTTAGCGATCTAGCAGATGAGTCTACGTCATCGCTGAAGACAGTCAATCCTTATTCAACATCGTCCTTCTCTCTACTCCATCGAGCTATTGGCCTTGAGGAAGAGATAGAACACTCGATTATGCTTTTGTACGCAATGATGCACTCGGAGCTGTAAAGTCGGCCAATGATTACTGCGTGAAGCAGCATTATAGCAAGAGCAAGATCTCAATAAGCTCAATCTATTGGCTTATTGTTGCAAATAAAAGATAGAACACGCTACAAAGCCTGATAATGTGAAATAGAACGTCTTTGGAATCATTGTAAAAAAAACGAGAAAATAGTTGTGATGTGAAGTTGTCGATAAAAAAACACGTGTTTAATGAGTCGAGAAGTGACTCCCTACACCAATGACGAGGTGGTTCTCTTCATGGACGAGACGACCGGGAACAACAACCTCCCAGGACTATCTCGTGGTCAAAGCTTGCCATTGAGACCATTTAGTTCGCAAGCGGCACAGCAACGTCGGGGCATACCAACAATATCTTTACCAACTCTTTGGCCTCATGAAGATGATGTACGTCCATCAAAACCAACCTATGGAACAGAAGCAGATGATTTAGAACCAGGATATTCATTGAAACCACCAGATAACGCGTGTGATAATGACGAGGGTCATGATTACTTACCACCAAGACCATTCCCATCTTCAACACCATCATTCGTGTTTGCTCCACACAATCCATTTGACGTGAATGTCTATCAGCAGAAGAAGACTCTTGCCCAAGGAATGATGGATCTCGCATTGATATCTGCCAATGCCAATCAATTGCGCTACGTTCTTCAAGTGCGAGATCATCCTTATCATGCTGCATCAATGACCATGATCATCTTGAGTCTGATTCTTCAAATAGTCGTGGGTATTGGTCTCATTTGGAACAGTCGATACGACGTGAAGGAACACGCGCAAATTGACAAGGCCAATAAAACAAATAATTGGACGGTTGTTGGAATATTTCTCGTAACAATTCTCAATGTTTTTATATCATCTTTTGGGGTGAATGGCCAACCAGGTGTGCATGGTATGATGAAAATCTCAGCAACTGAATCATCAGACGATGTTTCAATCAAGGAAAATGATCAATTGGCTACGTGAAAGTCATTTTCTTATGGATTATGCGTTCAACAATGTCTGGGACAGTCACAGAGAGAGAGAGATTCTTTCCAGGATGCTGAAAGAATAATTATTAGTCTTTTTTTCTTTTGATAGATTAATTTTTTATCTGGCGAGCGACTTATTGATCATGAAATATGTGTATTTTTCATTAATACAAAATAATACTTCTCATTGTGTACTGCCAAACTAATAAATATGACGATATTTTCTATGAATTGAATTATTTTATGAAGAAAAAATAATTATCTTTGATTATTCTCAGTTTGAATGGCGCGCCAGAGAGATTACGCGCCATCTGGTGGCGCGAAATTTCAAATACAGACACATAACCTCAAATTTTGGCGATTTCGTAGGAGATCTTGCTCGAAAATCACTTCAATGCATCATGGTGAATGTTACGAAGGGAATTCTAGTGGAATGGTAAGTATAATGGGATTTTTTCGAGGTAATCCAGATCCTCTGGTATGTGGAATTGCTTGTTTAGAGCCTCTTGACTGATGTCAAACTTGTTCTTGCACCAGCTCTGTACTGCGAAAATATTGTCAGTCCATATATTGGCTACTTCTTTGTATTTCTAGAAACATTCAGAAGAATTTTTACCTTCTCTTCCTATTAAAATACTATTTTTTTGTCATATTAATTGTGGTATTTACCTCTGCTTGTTTAGTCATCTTTGCTATGACTTCAGGATCTGCATCGCTGAATTTATCTATTTGTTTCTTTATTTCAATTTCTTTTTCTTTCAACTGCTTCAATTCATCAAGGACTGCATTCCTCGCTTCAGTATCTTCTTTTCCTGTCTGAAAGAACATCAGGAGATAAGTCGATCAAATAGTTTTATTAAAATCTTTTACAAAATTG
>JABSMT010001219.1:0-21546 GCA_018902335.1 Eumacrocentrus americanus | reverse complement strand
AAACATCCTAGCGGATAATAATAATAATAATAAGTTTACGAAAATTGATCTGAATTGGAATTGATTAATTTACATGAAGCCTCTCTCGTGTGACTTATTACAAAGTTTTCTGCAAATACTCATCGAACATAAACACAGATAGAGCATCACGATGAGTCAAAAGACTCTTCAAATCGTTAGTATGTCCTGAGAGGGTTCTCACAGTCTCAGCTTGATCCTCCATGAACTTCTCCTCGATATAATGAGCAATTGAAGCATCTTGCTGGACGTGGTGTTTCTGTTCTGCAGAGACGTGATGTTGAGCAGTAGCATGAAGACGCAATGCCTCCTCAGCCAATTTTTTCTCTGTATCCAATGCCCTAGCCAAACTGTTCAGCTCATTCAACTCCAAAACGTGATTCTTCACCTGAAAACACACAATTAAAATCCCCATTCAATTTACTTCTTTCATTGCAAATAACAAATACTTTGGCAATTATGTTAACACTAAAGAGAAAAAAAAAAATCGTACGTTTTTCTTCACTCGTGAAGGCTGATTGAAGTTCATTCTTCCTCCTCTCTGGGCAATGAATTTAATGATATCGATAGCATTGTCCCATGCCTTATCGGACAATTTACGATACAATCCCTTGAATCCCTCGCGATTAGCCTCGTAATTGCCGAAGTGTGTTGACATCAACAGAAATTCGAAGCTCGTTTCAATGTTAGCGTTGGCATACGCCTGTAAATCTGCTTGCAGCCCATCAATAGCACCGTATTTAGCGTTACAATTGACGAGGAATGGAGGTCCTATGATCAAAAGAAATGAAATTCAAATAAATATACACATTAATGAATATCATAAACCCAACAATGTAAAGTAAATCAAACTCTCGTCGTACCTGGCGCTGATTTAATGCTGCAAGCACCTTCGACATCATTGTAACAAAACTCTGCAGACGCAAACGTGCTCACCAGAAGAATTCCAAGCAATCCTGCGAGCTTCATCATAATTGCTAGAACAAATACAAACAATATTGTATTAAATTGACCGAATAAAGCAAATAATAAAACATCAAGTCCTCTTATCAAACCTTCCACGACTATAAAAAGAAATCTAGTATCAATAAGTTAAATACGTCATAGATTAGAATGCTGCAATTACTAATGAACTAGACATCAGTCTTTGTGTATCAGTAGTTGAACAAGGAAAAATCCACTACGCAGAGGCATAAATGCGCATTACCATGACTAGCTCTACATAAACCAACCATTGAGGAATTAAGACTTGAATAATGATTCAAGCATACATATTTAGATTTAACTGGATAAATCATTGACAATCGTCTTACCAATGTTCGCTGATAATGGATCGTCGTGAAGTAAAAGCGTGAATACTCTCGCTTCGACGCTTTACCGGACTATGAGGATATGAGGATGGATTCTGATAAATTCTGCTGGGGGAGATGGTGAATCAAATGGTCAGCTGGTTCATGAACGCATGCGCGCAGGGCAAAGTGCGTCTCGAATGTTCACAAAGTTCCCTGAGGCATTCACAGAGAGAAAGATTATCATTTGTACTTTGTGTTGAAGTGGCCAATGGCTAACTCAACTAGCGTTGCTCATTGATCATTGATACTTATTCGTTGCTTGAGATTTGTTTGGCGGTGGCCTTCTATACCAGTGTGTATAAAGGTTTCATCGATATAAGTCATCGAAGAGACGAGAGAGAGGCGTAGATATCCAATCAACACTTTCATATACATTCTTTAGAGACAATTGCGTTTGGAGGAATCAAAGCAGCATCATGAAGGTTCTCTGTGCCTTATTTCTTGCATTGGCATGCCTCAATATGTCTGCTGGCGATAATTTAAAATGTAAGTATATTTCAACATTTATCTGATTATTGAGTTGTTAATTGTTGGATGTTAATTGATGTTGAACTAACAATTTGGTATTAATTCTTGATATAATGTGCAGGACGCTGGAATTTTCCATCATGACGCAGTGTGTGATTCAATATTATTGAATTTGGACACAATGTTAATTAATGAAAGCATGATACATCGCAATTTCATTGTTATCGGATGCTTCATCAAGCTTATTGTCATTGGAATCATGTTATTTGTTCATTATAAAAGACATTTTTCTTTTAGATGTTGCTGGGTTAGGAGCTGCGCATTTATTTCTACTAATAAATTTGTGCTAATCATTGCGACACCACCAAGCTCTAAGCGTGCCAATTTCATCATGTATGAACATATTTTTTTCTACTGATAGTTGAGTCATGCATTCTTGGAATCAACGACAACATGGCAACGATTTTGAGCAGAAGTTTATTTTCATATAACAGTAATTTATTGTGGATAGATGTGTATAAACAGTGCTGATGTCCAATTCAATGGGTCACAGCCCAAACGATGACACAGAAGTTATTCATCAAGATTTGTTGATAAAAGGAACAGTGGCTAACTCGTCACGTACTGTTTGCTGAATGATATCCTCATGATAACAATCAACACGTATTGATTATTAGTTAAAGTAGCAGTGATCGATTGATCTAGATCAACATGGCTCTTGTGTTTTATTTTTCTTTACATTGTTGCATTTTAACTATTTAATTTGTAATGTTTCACAATTGTAGAATTTCGAGAAACATAGAGGATATATTTTTTTTATGTTATGAGATGATTTATCATTTGAGCGCATCGAGCTTGATGATAAAAGAGAGTCCACGAGGACATAGGATGAGTGGGCGTTTGTACATTTTTTTATAACACAAGCTTCAAAGGTCTCAGTTGCTTATCAGTCCAGCTTCTCTAATCACAAACTATTCTTTGAAGTTATAATGTCGTTTATAACATTTGTATATGATCTAATGATGCTTTACATTGAGCAAAAATGATAGTTAATATGTATGGAATATGTATGGAATACAAATAATGATAGAATCGAATTTTCTGATTTATAGGCATCCTGAAGCCAGCAGATATTCCCACTACATGGATCGACATGGTGGATCCTTGTATCAAAATTTTGGAAAGCCAGGTGAAAACTGAAATAGATGCTGCGATAACCTACATGGCAATGGTATTTTTAATTTTGATTCCACTATCTTAATGACATCTTTATCAGAATAAGCAATTAAGTAATTAAAAATTTATTTAACGTTGTCTTCTGTTCTTTTCAAAATAGGGTGCTCATTTTGCTCAAGACACAATCAATCGTCCTGGATTCAGTAAATTATTCTTCGAGAGTGCTAGTGAAGAGCGACAGCATGCGATCAAAATTATCGAATACTTGTTGATGCGTGGACAGCTCACATCTGACGTCAGCAAACTGCTAAAGCTTCCTGTGGTGAGTGTTTGTCATTATCCAATTTGATAAGCTCACTTCAACAGATATTATCCAATGTAGTCTGTGGATTGAAAAGCCGACGGATTATTTTAATTGTACTAGGAAATTATTGCCTTTGTGCTTACTAGCCTCAGGGTATTTTTCAATTCACTATTGAATTGTCAATTTATTTTGTTAGGGAGAGAAAGAAAGAAAGAGAGAGAGAGTGAGCAAAGCTCTAAGATTGTTGCTAATTTTAGACTTTTATTGTCTGCCCATTATAGAGACCAAAGCGTGAAACATGGACTAATGGCGTGGATGCTCTGACTGATGCTCTCAACTTGGAAACCAGTGTTACTCGTAGCATTCAGGAGATCATAAAGACCTGTGAGACACCAAAAACTGTTGACTTTAATGACTATCATGTAAGAAATAATTTTATTGTAAAAAAAACAACTCTCCTGATTATATTTATTGCAAGAGGTTTTCTAAAATTATTTTTTTCTGTCTATTCTAGCTGGTGGATTATCTTACTGCAGACTTCTTGGATGAGCAATACAAAGGCCAGCGTGATTTAGCTGGAAAAATATCAACTCTGGGTAAGATGATGTCAACAGACGGTGCTCTGGGTGAATTCCTTTTTGATAAGAAATTGTTGCACGGTGACGTGTAAAAACTTTTTTGTCCGAAGTTAATATTCCATTGGTCATATGTAATGTATAGTAATAAATTCGATAACTTTTGGTTTTTTAAACTTTATATATGGTTTTTTTATTAGTATTTCATTATAATAGAAAAAAAGTTTTGCAAACTTTTATGCATAATCAAATCACTTTTGAATATTTTATTCAACTTTCAATATAGCAATTTCCAGTTATTTCATTGTGATGTAGAAGAGTTTTATAAATTAGTTATACGATTAGATTCTTCTTTTCAAAGTTTAAGGACGTAGTTCCAAGTTATTTACTCGCAATGAAAAAGAATAAACTTTTGCAAACTATGTTTATGTGATCAAATTTATAATGTAATTACTGTATTACTTATATTTACGAAAAAAATATGTATCATTGATAAATAAATTCGTCAATAAATATTGTACAAAAGAAATTATTTGTACACATTATAGAAACTAATTCTTCGAGACTCAAATTACTTTGTACATTTATTGGAAAAAAAACTTAGGAATTACAATAAATAAAATAAAAAACCACCAGAATTTCGTTTTTTTATAGATATTTATTTCAAGATTATATTTATTTACTTCTTCGCCGGTTTCTTAGCGGTCTTGGTTGCTTTTACGGTCTTAGCGTTCTTTGCTTTCTTGATGCTTCTCTTCAAGGTGAAGAAAGCTTCAGTCCTCAGCTTGTTCCTTACCTGTCGGGCTTTCCTCAGTTTGAAACGATCAAAATCGCTCAAATTAGCGCGCTGAAACAAACAAAAACACATACATACATATTAAAAACCATCTAATCATACATAAATCGTAACAAAATCCAAAGCCATCTTCATAATCTTTACCTTCTTTTTCGCCTCGACCTTTTGAGCCCACATTGTCGAGCTCCATTTCTCATTGAGTTTGGCGGTTTCCCAAGCTTTACGAACGACTCTCGTTGAGCCAGTGTATGGGAATTTAAGACAGAACTTCGTCAAGTGAAGTTCACTAAGTCTCATCTGTCCACGTGGGATGTTAGATTGAGGTCCATCAACCAGAACCTGAAAATCCACCAAATAGCTTAATATTCGTTCACAAACAACTTAAACTAAATCTAGTTATTTAGTGTTTATTTCAGAATGTGTAAACTAGCATCAGTTATGTATCAGCCGGCAATTCCTATCAAGAAAACGGTTCATCATTGCAAAATACATAAAAATCATGGTACATATTTATCAAACAAATTTCTTACTCTGTTTTGGTCGATAACGTCCACAATGGCAACAAGTTTCCCTTGGTGGATGCCATCGCTGACATAGGCCACGCGACCAGTCTGTACGAACCTTTGGAAAGGCTGAAATAAAACATGAACAAATTAAATTGAGTCATTTTACGACCTCCTCAAACTAACAGTAAGACTCAATTGTCGTACACGTGATCACAGGGCATACTGGGGACGCCTTGGGTAGTAAACCTAACCTCACTTTTGCTTGCTACAATCGTCAATTTTAAATTTATACATCCAGGCTAAACAAATTACAGTTTCCTATGTCAATATCAATAAAATAGAAATTCTACATTTTAAATACACCTAGAAATAACCTAGAAATACAGGAATTTTTAACCTAAATCCAATCGATGAACAATTCATGACGAAATCCGCCATGTGCCCGTGACACGAATCTGAGCTGTAAATCCTTTATAAAGCACATTTTTACCAATATAATTCTTTCATTGTAGTCATTTGTCGTCGGGAAATCAAAGAATAATATTTATTCAACCATAATAGACTTGAATAGTTTATAAAAGCCTAAGAAATACTGCAAAATATAACGCACGTACCATGGTAAGCAGGCGGAGGAACGAAAAGGCCGATGGTGGAGCAGCCAACGGCCAAATCACGTAGTGAATCAAAATCAGTACTGAATTTCAATACAATAAACGTTCTATCCTTTTATTCAACGGTTTTCATCACTTTAACAACGAGAATTATGTATTTAAAATATCATAATAATTGTTACAATAAAATTCTGTATTTATTCGACGAAAAATAAATAGTTTCTTCGAATAATTTTGTATATATCCGGAACCGGATGTTTATCACAGGTTGGCAGTCCTTCTTCGATAAACGGCTACGTTCACGTGAATCCTTATACAACAGCTTCATGCCTTTGATTTTTGCAGAAACAAATAAAATAGACCCAAACTGCGTTTGTATGGGAGAGAGGCTGCCGGTGGTATTTTGTTGCCGGTAATTTTTTTTGCGCATTCTGTTCATCCATTGCAATTGCTGAGCAATCGTACTTTTTTACGATTCGCCGCGAGAATCTTGTATTGATAATTCTGATCTATATAACCGTATATAAATTATTTAATCGAGTGCGGCGTCAATTTTTTTTGTTGATATCATGCACAAAATGAGAAAATTGAATGCCTCTATTGACATTATTCCGCTGCAGGGAGCGAGTAATGAAGATATGACATCGACAATGGGAAAGAGTCATATTGACGAGCATCATAATCGTATTCCGCAAGATCCGCTAATTATTTCTCGGGTACAAATGGTAAGATCAGCTAACATAACCTCACATTGATCTCTTTGGTAATTGTTTAGTTCTGACAAATAAGTTTGGACTTTATTTCTCTTTTTTTTGTTCCATTGTAGTACTTGTATGAGAATGAAGACAAAGTATACATTGATGTTAATGAAATGGCCGATAGTCTTCAGAGGAAGTATCGTGATTATCGAACAAAAAAACGTGGTCCATTCAGAACGATGGTGCGAAGAGCATATGACGAGATTACCGAATGTTTTTCCAAGAAATCTGATTCCCTATCACGACAGGATGATTATGATGATGAAGTCGAGATTGAGGTACAATTCAATTTCTTGCATGGGAAATTATTACTTTATGGATGCATATTCTTGTTAGAATGCTGAGATAACCATGGTTTTTCGTTTTTCATTGTAGTCGGATACACCAGGAACTGATACGCTGAGCAAGGAGATGTTCAAAATGTATAAGAAGACTGTAGATGAACAGAATGGGAATTCTAGTGACAAAGAACTCATTGACATTAGCAGCGATGATGAATCAGGAAGGATTGAAGATATTGCACCTGAAAAGAGTCGTTCTTCTCTTGCTATAACTGGGCCATTGGTAAAGCTTCCGCCGAAAAGTTCTCATTCTTGTGTCCTCTCTAAGTCCTCGAAATCCGATCCGACGGCGAGAAATGAAGAGCCACATCAAAAGGTAATTGGTTTATCTTCATGTGGTGCATTCGTATTTTATACTGGATGTTTTATTTTTAATTTTTAGACTGGGGATTTCCCACAGGCCAAAATTTCTGTCCTGGAGAAGACCAGGAAGAGACCGAGGGAGAAGAATCCTGGTGAGAGTCCGCCGGCCATTTTGAAAAAGAAGAAAGAGGCTCCTAAGACTGTGGAAATCAAAATTAAATTCGCTGATATTGGAGGGAACAATAAAGTATTGGAAGAAGTCTGTAGATTGTTGGTACACATTAAGCATCCAGAGATCTTCAAGCAGGTGGGAATTTCACCACCAAGAGGATTTTTACTCCATGGGCCACCAGGATGTGGAAAGTCTTTGATGGCACATGCTATTGCAGGGGTAAATAAATCATTTAATATATACAATTCATTCTAAGATTTGATTATGCACAGTTACATTTAATACATTTTATTTACAGGAATTAGAAATCCCTCTAATAAAAGTAGCAGCTCCTGAACTGATTGGTGGAGTGTCTGGAGAAACTGAATCTCGTATTAGAGAACTATTCGATAAAGCCGTAGCAACAGCACCTTGTGTACTGTTTTTGGATGAGATAGATGCTATGGCACCACACAGAGCGACAGCTCAAAAGGAGATGGAACGTCGAATGGTTGCTCAACTGTTATCATGTCTTGATGGTAAGCTATCATTTCCAACTATTATATTACTTCATTATTATTTTACTTTTCACAGACTTCTAATAATTTTTTCTTTCATTGATATTTCAGAATTGAGCTTCAAGGAGAATGGAGAAAAAGTATTAGTCTTGGGGGCAACTAACAGACCAGACTCAATGGATCCGGCATTGAGACGAGCAGGACGTTTTGATAGAGAAGTTTCACTTGGAATCCCTGACAAAGAAGCTCGAGCACGTATCCTCGAAGTTCATGCAGCCAAACTCTCACTCGCAAAGGACGTGGATCTGTCAAAAATAGCTGCTCTCAGCCCAGGCTTCGTGGGGGCAGATTTAGTTGCTTTACTCAGGGAAGCTGCTACTGCAGCTGTCGATAGGGTTTTTAAGAGTCTCAAGAACGAGAAGAAGCCAGACAATGAACAACCACAACAAACAGTCGAAGCGGTTCCAGAGATCAATAAAGAGGACAGTGCTGCAAAGGATTCCATGGAAACTTCGGATGATAAAGAGAATCAAAGCATTGCTACTACTTCGGCCACAGCTGAGGAAGCTACCGCTTCGGCCACAGCTCAGGAAGCTACTACTTCTACTACTGCTCAGGAAGCTAATGCTACTACTACTCAGGAACCTACTACTGCTGCTATTACTAAGGAAACTCCGCCCATTGAAGAAGTGAACAATATAACGCCTTCTGTGAGCACCATAAATACGAGTGATCCTGTTCCCATCGAAAATGGAATTGTCACACCGACAAAAGAGCCAGAGGCAGCAATCTCTACTTCTGGAGACTTGGCAGATCTGCTGCGTCTGTTACATGAGAAAATCCCTCTTCCGCCAGAGCAACTGTCAGAGTTGTGCATAGAAAATGTCGATTTTGACGTAGCTTTCCGCGTTGTTCAACCATCATCCAAGCGAGAAGGTTTTGCTACTGTACCTGATGTCACATGGGCGGATATTGGTTCTCTTCAGGAGATAAGAGAAGAATTGCAAATGGCAATACTGGCACCTGTTAAACATTCCGAGAAGTTCGTAGCTTTTGGTCTTAGCACTCCCACTGGAGTTCTCCTGTGTGGTCCACCTGGTTGTGGGAAAACACTACTGGCAAAGGCTGTTGCTCATGAGGCAGAAGTGAACTTTATCTCAGTTAAGGGACCAGAACTACTAAACATGTACGTTGGAGAGAGTGAGAAAGCAGTCAGACAGTGCTTCATCAGAGCTAGAAACTCTGCTCCCTGTGTTATCTTCTTCGATGAGCTTGATGCACTGTGTCCTAAACGAACAGAAGGCGACAATTCTTCGACATCACGCGTTGTCAATCAAGTGCTCACTGAGATGGATGGCATTGAAGGGAGAAAGGGAGTTTATCTGATGGCAGCAACTAATCGACCTGACATCATTGATCCAGCAGTGCTGAGACCAGGAAGATTTGATAAAATACTTTATGTTGGGCTTCCAACGCCTCTTGATAGAGTCGATATACTCAGAGCACTCACAAAGAATGGTACTAGACCTAAATTTGCTGATGATGTTGTGCTAGAGGAAGTAGCACAAAGCAACAAGTGCGATGGATACACTGGAGCAGATTTAGCTGCTTTGGTACGTGAATCTGGTGTTGAAGCACTCAGAGAGTCGATGGCCAATGACTCAGGACTTACTGAAGTACATATGAGGCACATTAATGCTGCTTTTAATAAAGTACGACCTTCTGTCCAAGAAAAGGTAAATAGTTACATTGTGATATAATTTTTATTTATTTCTTTTTGTGTTGAATTGCATTGAAACTGGAATTTTTAATTGCAGGATGCGAAGCATTACGAGAAACTGAAGAAACTTTACACTGTTATTAAAACGGATGTTGTAGAACCGGTAGTAGAGACCGTTGAAACACCAATGGAGACACCAATTGATACACCTATGATTGATGCGACACTTGAAGCTATGGAAACGTGAAATCTATGATTATGTGATACCAGTAAAAGTAACACATTTTATTTTTTATGACAATATCTATTTCTTGTTTATTATTGTAACAGAATACTTATCCTACATTTTGTTTTCTCCATTAATCTTTTTTACAAAAATACACAAAAGTAAAATAATATCACGAACGTGCGCAAATAAAGCACATTAGAAAGCTGATAATGTTAATTAAACACTGTATCAACTGAGTGAAAAAAAAAAATTGTCTTCATGGTGCAGACATGAATTGTCTCAATTTATTTAATTTTAATGGTAGCAATTTAACGAGATCTTTACACACATTTAATTCCGTTTTCATAAATTCTGCAGCTGCAGGATGAGATTCGCAATATTCAACGAAGAAATGGTAGGCATCGATGCTGTTTTTTATATTTACTACTTGACCATGTTTGTCAGCTGTTATAATTTTATTGTGGAGCGTTCCAAGATGAAAATATGCAAAAAGAGCAGGACGAACCATTTCTTCAGAGAATTCTTGGAGAGGTGGTGCTGATTCAGATGGTTTCAGTGAATCAAGAAAGCTTTGATAATAATTAATTGCTGATTTGCTCAGTTGATTAATTTTACTCAAAGCATGAGGAGTAGGTCGTTCATCTGTTGCTCGAAGTTTATCTAATTTAATATCCAATATTGCTGAATAAGTTTCACCAAGTTCAATCCAAATTTGTCGACACTCCGACTGGTAATATCGTGGATTTAATTCCTTGATCACGTGCTCGAGAAGATCAATTCTTCGCTTATGCATTTTTGCCTGTCGATCCTCATCTTCCTCGAAGAACGACAAGAACTTGTAGGCCTGCGACATGTCCTGAATGATGTGAACGTAATCGGAAGCATGGGTTTCCAGAGCATAGTACTTCTTTGCTTGATCAAGCCACTGTTGTACGTTGAGAAATACCTTCCTGCCATCATTGAAATCCAGAAGATATTTATCAGTAACTTGTTCTGCAATTGATTCGATGTCTTTCTCCAATTTCTCAAATTTCATGTTCTTCAAACTCTCGTCATCAATGTCAGTAGCTTCTTGAGTATCAGTATTATCTAGAATTGCTGGCTTCTCATTGTCAATGTTATCTGTGAGTTCAATGAGCCGATCTCGAGACATACTCATCAGTAGAATTCCATACTTTGCCCAACATCTAGCAACATCAGCACCTCTGTGTCGAAATTGCTCCCATTTCGCAGCTTTCACCTCATCATTCTCATTCTCCCCTGTATCATCAGTCAAAGAATTCTCGTACTGCTTCAGAATATGTGAAGCTGCAGCTAAATGATGTCTAGCTTGAGTAAAATTCTTTCTTTCCATGAAAAATTGCGACAGAGTTGCAGCATTCAGCGCCCAATCTACGTAGTCGAGATCTGCTAGCTCCAACTGCCTTTGAAGAGTCATGTGGCAATAGAGTGCAGCCTTCTGATGATCCTTAGATATCCCATAAATTTGAGCTATGTAATACAGAGTCAGAGTGTGTAATTTTTCTAAAACATGCTTAGGACTTGGTTCTTCATCGTTGACAATACCATAGAGATCAGACATTCCTCTTGGCTCTCGTGTGGGTTCAATGCTCTTAAAGTCCTTGTACAATCGTTCTGACTTTTCTACAAAGGCCTTGGCTTTCTCAAACTCGCTCCATTGAAACCAAATGATTCCCAGTTGATTGAAAGCACTGAGAGCAGGCAAAATACATTGAGCTTTTAATTCATGGCCTTTCAATATCTCAATGCACTGCATGAGGTTCTCCTCGCCTTCCTTCAGTTCCTCATTGTCAATTGAAATAATACCAATGTTCAGCCAGACAATTGCTAGCATTGCTGCAATGCTTAAATCATGCTCAGCTGAATTGTTTAAAAGATCTTCTAAGATTATCTTCATTTCTTTCAGGATATTTACAGCTTTGTTTTTAGTTTCACAGTCAGGACCCTCTGGATGGTCTTCCTGTGGTTCATCCAATAGCTTTCTAACCTTCAAATACTTCTCACGAAGATCGTCCACGATTTCCTTGTGAACCAACTCCATATTTATAGTTTTGCCCAGGAAATATTCAATTCTTAACTCTTCTCTTCTTCCTTACTCAATTGTTATGAACTACTATTCTTTTTCTTTGAGGTTTTTAGAGTAAATAGAACATGTATAAGTGATACTGAGAGCATGTGTACATACGACGGGGAGTTGTCAAAATTAGCGCGCAAGCTCCATAAAATATCTGTCGCGGAGATAAGTCGATGAAAAAGTTTCATTGGAATCTTTCACAAAATTGATTCTATCTCGGAAACTATGTGAGATACGACAAAAATACAAAGGACCATTTTTGTAGAGAATCTAATTTGCTACAAAAAACGTATATGTATTATTATCATATCTCGTGTAGATTTTGAGATATTTGGATAAAAAGAAATTGCCAGAATCGATGAGGTTCTAATAACCGTAAACAGTGAATTTTGATGAATATATTTTGTTACATAATTATCCTAATACTAATTACAAATAAACTAATTTAATTCAGGGAAAAAAGAAATGTACTTTCGATTATTACTTAGATTCTCTTTAATGTTCTCCAGTGTTCTCATTTGTTTTGCCTCTATATTTGAATTCTTCAACATTTTTGGCGCCAAATCGTAGACCAATCAAACGCACACGACTCGTTTATTGGTCTCTCCGAAGGGGGCTTGACTCGTAGCCACTTTCATCCAGCTAAGTATGATATGAGGTCAATTTTTGACTGTGATTCATAAAATTAATGAAGAATTTTTTAGTTCTACAAATTACGTGAGGTATATGTGAGTATTACTATCTCTATTTATTCATGTATGTACATTAAGGAACATTGACTAACAGTTTTCATTTCAGAATAGCAAATTCATTGCTAATAATAGGCAAATAGTTATTTTGGGACAATAGTAAACATCAAAATAGTTCAAGATGTGTGCGAAAATGGCTTTTCAACATCAAGCAGGCACTGCTATGGAGTGCCTGAGTGTAAGTATTGAGTTCATTCATTTTTTTTTTGAGCTGAACAATGATTCCAACATCATTTCAATGTTGCAGATACCCATAACACTACACAAGGAGACTGAAATCAATGCCAATGGTGAGGAAGTCATGAAGTGTGGCTTCAAGATTGGTGGTGGGATTGACCAGGATTTTCATAAAAGTCCACAAGGCTATACCGATAATGTATGAGTTTAAAAATCCATTTATATTCTCTGCAAATATCAAACTCATCTATCTGGATGCTTGGGAATGAATTGAGCTAATAATGTTGATTTGTTTTCAGGGTATATACGTGACAGAGGTGCACGAAGGCTCTCCAGCAGCAAAAAGTGGGCTGAGAATGCACGACAAGATACTTCAATGTAATGGCTATGATTTTACGATGGTAACTCATAAAAAAGCTGTTGGTTATATTCGAAAACATCCAGTACTGAATTTATTAGTGGCACGAAAAGGGGTAACCAGTACCTAAAGTCCTTTTTTTAACTGCCATAATAGCTGCAGTTTATTACTTTATATTCGTGTAAAAAAAAACTTTATTTTCGACATTGTATAGATCCAATTGACTCACGTTACCAATGATAAGTCCTAGTGCTGAGTAAATATTCAAGCAGCTTCTCAAGATTGTTTGTGTGAGTCTCTCTACTCACTTCATTCCATGAGTTGAATCAACTTGTTTCCAGGTATACATACAGTTATAGTTTTCTTTTTGTAACTCAACTATAAATAATGGATAGTTAATTACCAAAAGAAATGGCAACTCGCAGGTCATTGTTAAGAATTCCCGTGAGTCGCTCAATCAATTTATTCAACCGTACCAAATGTTAATATAAGAACTATACAAATTTCTTTAGTAAATTTCCCTCAAATCTAAACGTTCGAGCATTTTGTATGTCCACTGGTAAATGGTGTCATAATTAAAATAATTGAATGCAGTTCAAATAAAATATTATAAGCTGATTGTTCGATAAACTAATTATGGCATAATATTCTAGAAAAAATCTCTTAAATTACTGAATTCTCAGAAACTCGAGATTTTTCGTACTAATAAGAAGTTTCGGCCACCCGAATTAAGGCTGATTTATGTCATAAGATTCTTCAACATTGATGATAAGCGCTATTATTTGTCTATGAACCAAATGAGGGAAAGTAATATACACGATCTTCCAATATAAATTGTTTGCCATTTATTACCGATTTTGAAAATGTATAGGAACTACTTACAAAACTTGTACTATCCAATTGTATATTTATTCTGAGGGATTTCGATGGAACTCATATTGTGTTAGTTCAATGTTATTATTGCAAGATTTTTTTTTAATTCTATACTTTTATGAAAATTTTGAAAGCCGAACTAGCGTAATCCTCGATGTGCTTATTAAAGTAGCTTAAAACATTAATCTTTTTTTTTCCCAAATCCTTTTTTTTATTCCTTACTCATGAGTCATTACACAAAGCTGTGAAACTAGAACGAGAAAAAAAATTTTTTTATTACTAAGAAACCGTTTTCGAACCATTAACAAATAAGAAGTTCTACTAAAATTAATTCTGAAATACAAAAGAGAAAGAGTGTCTGATAAATTAATTGCAGAAGTATAAATGTAGCAGTCACATAAAACTAATAACATTTTACATGAGACACTGAATTTCGATTAAACCCAAATCCCAAGAGTTAGATGATATCGATGAGCAGACTTTTGCTTGGCGGAAATTGCTCACAGCAATTATTATCATTGATGATCTTTTGTCGAATAAAATATTTCGGAAAGTGCTATGAACAAATATTCCATATTAAAACATATGTTTAGTAATTAATAAAATTCTATGATAGGGTAAAACGTTTATCTTCACGTAATATATATGTTCAATTATTGACGAGTCGGATTTCAGCCATTTCTATACTGTCTTCATCCCATTCATCAGCCAAAGTCTGGGACTCTTTTTGCTTTTCATTTTCGTCTTCGGCCACTTCTCGCTCAAGATGCTCTTCCTCTATAATCATCATTGATTCTTGACCCTCCTGAATCTCAGTGTTACCCTGCTCTTCATCGTACTCAACAATCTCAGTTTCTTCCTCAACGTATTGAATCACTTCTTCAAAGTGTTCAGTATTATCATCTGTCGTAACAGTTTGTCCCTCCTCTTGATCCGCCTCCTCTTCCAAAACTTCTTCTTCAACTTCTTCTACGACCTCTTCAACAATTTCTTCAGTTTCCTGACCAACTTCTTCATGATAAGTCTCATAAGCCTCACGAGCAGAATGATCTTCATTGCCATGGATATAAACAATCATTCCCTCTTCTGTCCCCTGCATTACTAGTTGCTCATTACTGGATATTTCCAGTTGCTGTGGCTGCTGTTGATTTGGTTGCAACTCATTCTGCTGGTGATAGGTGCCATTATCGATCAGCATTATCATCTCTTCACGCTCCAAATCATGTCCATTATAAGTTCCATCTTGTGTGATGTTATTCAGCTCCATTTCACTCACGAGGAAGCTCGTGTCTGTTTGCATCTCTTGATGATCAGCTGTGATCGTGTCTCCTACACCCAGGGAAGCAGCAATTCCACTTGCAACGTGACTGAGAGCCTCTGCCTCTGATGATGGTTCCAGTGGTATAGATGGTACAACCACTGATTCAGGCTCTAGAAGATTTTTATGAGCGCAATCAATGTGAACCTGCAAGTTCGTTGATCTAACGAATACTTTGTGACAATGTGGACAGCGAAAGCCTTTTTGACTTCCATTCGCCGCCGACCCATGGCCTGTATTCATCTCATGACTAGCTAACTCGGTCATGTATTTAAAGGTCAGCTTACATTGTCCACACTGGACTTCATCAGACATTGTATGGGATCGTGATGAGAGTGGTCGATGATTGTGATTGATTTGATGTCGTACAAGCAGTGTCTCTGAGAGGGCAATGTAATTGCAAGCATGACACTTGGGGAAAGACATGCTCTTTGGTGGAGGCACGCTGTGCTTCGTGTACATATGGTACATGAGAATGTTGCGTTTAGTTGCCTTGTAGCCACAGTGCTCGCATACTCGAGGATCAAACTTTTCGTCATGTACATCCTGCATGTGTCGTCTATACATGTAATAATTATGATATTCCTCGTCCAGATCGCATTTATGACATTTCCAAGGGCCAGTCTCGCCTCCATCGATAATTCCACTCTTTGTATCCTCATCTGTATTGTTTCCAGACATCAAGTGGTCTGACTTCAGTACCACGTAAGAGACTTTTGTCTTTCCTGATGCATTATCTGCTGTCTTTGACTCTTTTTGCATTATTTTTAAACGTATATTCTTGTTATTTTTCACGAGATGTGGATATTTCTTCAAGACTTCGCGAATTATTTTAGCATGATTATTGATTGACTCTGGAGAATTCTGAGAACTAGCATTCTTACTTTTTTCCATATTCTCCTTCTCTTCCAATTCAAATCGAACACGTTTAGAGGGTGATGGCTGCACTTCTTGTGGTCGTAGAATTGATTTTGGACCAGTCCAATCGTCATCTGAATTTTCCCAGTGTTTATCTTGGGTGTCGTCATCTTCGTCTTCAGTGGTGTCATTTCTATGAGAGCCATCAGCACCAGACGTAGATCGTTCACCACTCCCACCAGTTGCGTGGCCTGTCGCTTGAACTAATGGTTTTGAATTGTATGTGATGTCGTCAAACGATGAAAAAACTCCAAGAGCAATGTCCTCCACTTCGGGTAAATCGAATCTAGATGGGCCAGATGTAGTTTGCGCAGATCTATGTCCATGATACACAGATCCTATGTCGGAATTCATCGAAGTAGTGTGAGAATCCAATTTCCTCCTCCAAATTGGAAGCCTATAATAAATTGAATCAATGTAGTACTAAGATAATTATCACATTTAAAAGGAGCAAATGGATTTTCTTACTTTCTGCCAGGTAAAGTTGTAGTGGGCATCGACTGATTTGGAGACATTTTTTTCACTGGACTCGCTGATTTCTGTATAGCAACCATTGATTTGTCATTGCTGGTGGTTGGAGTAACTTGGAGATTGCTCGTATTAAATTGTGCATCCAGCAATTTCGTCAAAACTGTCATGTTCATTTTGTGGGCAGTACGATAAAGAGCATTCTGCTCTGATGTCCAATACTCCAACTGTCCAGTGTACATAAAACTAAAGAAAAAAATAATCAAGATGATAAACTTAAGATGAAAATGATCAAAATATCATTGTATGTCGCCTTACAAACCTTATAATGGATTTAACGCATTCATAAGGCATGTCTGGCGGCATGACGAGTATTCCATCGAAATTTGCATCTTTCTCCTTCAGCTTCTTTTCCAGCAGGGAAAAGTAATCCGTGCATGTCGTGACTACCAGTCGATGGGCCTTAAGAAAATAAAAACATCTGGCTTAGTAACATACATAAAAACGAGGAATTTAAATCTAATTTACGACCAAAACATGACCAATACACTCACTTGAACTGTGATATCACTAGTTGGAAATTTGATTGTTAAGTCCAGAAGTTCTTCGTCGACATAAAGCTTTTGTAGTCGTTGTAGGAAGAAGGTTCCCCAGTTGTCGACTTTAACTTGCTTGAGCCCAGGGGCTGATGGCTTGCTTTGACTTGTAGAAGACTGCATGGTTGATGGTCTGCAAAGGAATTGTCCAATCAAATGTTCCTTAATAATTAGCTAGCATTATTGATGACAATAACTAAGTAAAGCAAATACACATGAAGAGAAAGCAATGGAGGCTTGTATCACAGAAAGTATGTAAATTATGGAGGGATATTGTTAAAGATGAAGTATTCAATATAACCATTACATTAAGCAATATACTGCTGTTACCGATAAAGTTATTATCAAGTTCCAGATGTCATAGTAAAAGCTCCATTTACAACCAATGTTTTAACCTAAATCGTCTGGAATCCAAACAAAAAATCGAGAATTACTCCAAATGGAGTCGGAAGCAATTAGGCCACGTAATGCCTCGCCTTGGCACTCCACAAGATGATTCTTGAATACAGAGATACAATGAGAAATTCAACAATTATTACATTTTACACATTAGCCGGGTATAAAAATTCAATTGAAATTATTCGTCAATGGCCAAGCGTACCTCTTTTCCACTAATTTCTTACAAATCTTGGGCCAGCTCCATCTCTCACAAAAGCTCTCCAGTAGACTCGATTATTGAGGACTCCAATGTATCATGCATCTCACAGATGGAGTTGAGGACAATCCCACGGAGGCGCCAGGACGCCAATCCCTCTCGACCAATCAGAATCGGAGATTTGCGATTTTTATCACACTAAAGACGGTTTACTGATCTTTGTTGTCTACAATATATATATGTAGATATATAGTTATTGACCATGGCCATCTCTACTGTTATTGGGCGCATTAACATCATTACAGCCTAATTTTTGAATGTAAGAATGATTTTTTAAATTGTATTTCCCCCATAAATCCTTTATTATTCGTCCAATATGTCGGACAAACGTTAATATTCATATTGACGCCGGAAATAATGGTTCCCGCATGTGTATAACCTCAAAAAAAATTGATTTTGTTGCTAAATCGCTGACTTTAGCGTCGCCTGATGATATTATCGAGCGTAATAGTCTTGTAAAAAGAATTGTAATTATATAATTAATTCTCTTTTGATTATTTTTATAGTATGTGTGAATTACCGACTGATGGTAACTTTTTTCGAAATGTTGGCAACAATGGATATGAATTTTTTTTTGAAAAGTTCCGCCGGTTGCTTTTACTTTTACTTCTTTGTTTTTTAATTAAAATTGATTTGTTTCAGATCTTTTTTATTGGTAAATTAACAATGGGCATGGTGGAATATAAGAAGATTCTGAGTCAGTACATGAAGAATAGATCGATTCGATATGGTCTCCCATTTTTACTATTCTGTGTCGGTAGTTCCTTTGTATTCAAAGAAGTTGCAGACGTACGGTAGGAAGGAATTTATTATTTTATTATTGTTTACATTCTTTGTGTTTTTAAATGTATGTTTATGTAGGACAATTTCTGATTTATCAATTGTGGTTTCTACAGATATAAATATAGGAATGTCGAGTCATTCCGTGAAAAAGCTATGGGCGAGAAACTTCCGTTGAAGAAGCTTGATGAAATAACACTCGAAGCCGAATATGAAAAACTGAAGGAGGTAATTAATGACAATTTTTCTATTGAAATGCTCCAACAATAACATTGTAGTAAAATATCCCTTTTTTTCCCTGCAGGTTGATCTTGAGGACTGGGAGAATATTCGAATAGACAGACCTTGGGAAGAAACTAATGGAAAATAATGAGCTTTATGGTATGTTTACAAAATATAGTGCATATAAATTACAATAAATTCTATTGATATTAATCAATCAACTAATTTAATGACCGATCGAATGGATAATTGCTTGTTTATCTTCGATGATCACGAGTATATATATATACATATATTCAATCGTATTTATTATTTTATATTGACCTCGATTATCATAATGCACCTTAACTGGTAAACAAAAATTACTCCGTCTTATCAAAGACAATGTCGTTAAAGTCACGCATAGGCAGTTCACGTGAACAGTTAATGACGAATAACAAAGAGAACACCCAAATATATATATCTTTTATCGAGATAAAAAAAAATTCTTTGGGTATCGAAGAAGTCATTTGGACGACCAACCAAGTATTCATTTTATAAATTCTGATTAAAGAAAAAAAGTAATAAATAAATAACACCCAATACGATTAGTCTGAGACGTCAATTAATATCCAAAGACAGCAAAGACTGAGATAATGAACGACTTATGAATCAATCAACTTTGATTTTCTCCTTTGAAAGTGTGCAATAGCAAGCGACAGAAACTAATGAATGAGTTGTGTGCACATAAGTCTAGTATATCAGGTTGCAAGAGAGCTTCCCCTGCTCAACAACTTCCAACTTCCGACGACTGGTCGCATCACGGGGGGCAATTGAATCGCGTTGGCTGACCGCGAGCTGCAATGAATTTGGGGGGAACCCAGGGGCCGGATGGCGTCGTTCGTCAGGGCGATTATTATCATCAGCGTGGGACCGTTAAATTCATCTATCTATCTATTTAGTACACTACCGCATTGCTCGTGGCTATTTTCAAGGCTGCATGCACAACTGCGCAAGCATTTAATTATCCCCTAGAGAAAAGTTAACTATCGGTATCGGTCTGCGGGTGTCGAAAGTACAATAAAGCACGTAATGGCTTCGTCCAAGTGTCCAACGTGTTGGACACTTGGTCGTCAACCAGTCACAAAATATCTAAATATAAACATGCATCTATAGAGTCACACAAATTGTTATATAAGTCAGGTACTTCATTTCTGCACATTAGAGAGTACAAAGAAACGGAGAATAATAATGATGATGATGGAATATGAGTAATTTGTTGCGTGAAGTAAATGAAGTAAAATCTATTGTTATTGACGTTGGAAAATGATGAGGTTTGCGTGGAAAATTGATCTGCATTATGTAGTATACGTATTTGCTATCGGTGAGCGGAGAAAATGGTTGAATCAGTCGTCGAGTGTATGCACAGCGTTGTATGATTGTTTATCTTGCCAATTCGAGCATCTCTCTAAAGTAAAGGATAGAAGGGGGTACCAGTTACAAACTCTCATGTGGTCTACAGACAAGGACGTGCTTATAGAGTAAGTACGACATGCAACCATAATGGTCGACTGATCGGTGGTTCATGTTTAATCATTGTTATGTCATGGTAGTAGAATCAAGGCTGCTGAAGTGTGCGGTGAGGGCAATGCTTGCGCTCTGCGACATTGCTACATAAATGACGCTGGAAGGTAGGAGCTTCAGTATCGCGCGCTGTGTTATCAGTGACAAGTTATCCAGTTGGCCGTAACCATCGTTCATCGACGAGTCGTCCTCGATCTGCTTCAAATCAAGATATCACTGACAACGTAATTACAGTCTTGGTAAGTTCTTTCCCCGTTCGAGATTTTATTAACACGAAAATCAATAGTGAGTTTTCTCCTAAATTATTTCTTTCTGCTTGATGTGTTCATTATTTTCTCAATATCATTTTTCTGCTTATATAAGAATTCAAACTATCGACGGTGTATTTTGAATTGATGCTAAGAAAGAAGTGATTCTTGGTTGCATTGGTTTTAATAAAGAACACAAAGGAATTTTACAAATATTTTGTAAATCTTTCCTTTGCATTAACTTTGACGTGTTCTTCGATATATTTATTTTTGGCACACATCTGTAATTGGTTTGCAATATCTACATGTAATGACTATTCATAGTTGCTTAGAGATACATACACTGTATAAACACTCTCAATGTTTTGCCACTGATGAATTCAGTAGTGAAATGGTAAAAAGAGATAAGTCGAGATAACTTCTTCATTAAAACCTATGACAAAATTGATTATATCTTGAAAACTATGTGAGATACGATAAAAATACAAGGGACATTTTTTGTAGAGAATTTAATTCCCTACAAAAAAGGGTTCATAAGATTTTATCGTATCTTTCAAGGTTTTTGAGATATTCGTAAAAATGAATTATACTACTGAATTATAAACACTAACTAGTCGCGTGATCTGACGAACTTTCGGTTTGACAGGAAAAAATAATATTTTGGATTTTTATTTCGAAAATTTCACTATTAAGAATACTA
>JABSMT010001218.1:0-10581 GCA_018902335.1 Eumacrocentrus americanus | reverse complement strand
AAGTTGTTTCTTTTCATTTTAATTTGTTGTAAACGTCGTACAAAATAATACTTTTATTGTACTCTACATTTACAGAATATACAATTCTTACAGTACATTATATATTTATGTTGTTAACAAAATAAATAACAAAAAGAAGATAATTAAATGTTTTTTTTTGTTCAGTGCTAGATTGTGACCATAGACTAGCTCTCGTCATCCATAGATACCTGGCCCATGACTTTCAGATCGTCAGCAACCGAAAATTCACAACCAGTCGAGCTCACGACTTCACTGATATCTACATTCGGAGCCAGTTCAATTAATTTTAAACCTTCTCCATGGATGACCTCGAACACTGCCAAGTCTGTGATAATTAAGTCGACACACTGCTGACCTATTTAGATAAGAGAAACCGTTATTTGCATAGCAGTGTCATTTAAAGGAGATAGAGAAATAGAATGCTTTATCTTGAAAGCATTTACCTGTCACAGGTAATGTACAGCTTTCCAAGATCTTTGGACTGCCATCACGAGCTTTGTGCTCCATTGTCACAACTACTTTTGTTCCACTGGCAGAAATTAAGTCCATGGCTCCACCCATGCCCTTCACCATGGATCCAGGAATCATCCAATTAGCCAAGTCTCCATATCTTGATACTTGCATGCCCCCAAGTATCGTCAGGTCAACGTGACCACTGCATTAATTAATTAAGCTGTATTGGAGGTATTTTTTCTTCAAGGTGAAGTTGATATTTCAACTTACCCTCGAATCATAGCAAAACTCTCGTCACTGCTGAAGTAAGAAGCACCTGGCAAAGTCGTTGTGGACTCCTTGCCAGCGTTAATCAAGTCTGGATCGACTTCATTCTCTTGTGGGTAAGGACCGAGACCCAGAATTCCATTTTCTGATTGCAGCGTCACTTTTATGTCCTTGCGAATGTAGTTGGCGGCCAGCATTGGAATTCCGATGCCCAAATTAGCTGTTTAAATGTATATTAAAATATCGTTATAGACTAATTAATCGTTAAAAGATTTTTTTCACGTACCATACATTCCATTTTTGAATTCTAGTGCAGCACGTCGAATAATCCTGTCTCGTGCTTTGCTTGCTGGCGTTGATTTTTTCGCTTTTGTAGACGTTGCCGTTTTGACTTTCTGTAAATGAAATTATAATATGCAGCAAGAGACACATGAGAAAGAAAAACCAATATTAATCAGAATCATCAGCATGCATTGAAGTTATTATCAATGAAATATCAACCTCTATACGTTTCTCGTAATTGCGTCCTTTGATTATTCGATCAACATAAATCCCTGGAAGATGTATATTATCTGGATCTAATTTACCAGCTTCTACAATTTCTTCAGCCTCTACAATCGTTATTTTTGCTGCTTTACACATTACAGGATTGAAATTTCTTGCAGCCTTCCTAAAAATTAGATTCCCAGCCTTGTCAGCTTTCCATGCTTTCACTAATGCAAAGTCTCCAGTGATTGCAGTCTCCATGATATAATTCCTTCCATTGAACTCCTGGACGTCCCTTGGTTCACCAGATATCTCAGCATTTCCTTTACCATCATATTTAATAACAACATTCCCCTCTTGAATTATAGTGCCATAACCAGTTGCAGTGAAGAATGCTGGTATACCAGCACCTCCTGCTCTCACACGTTCAGCTAAAGTACCCTGTGAATTCACATAAAAATTATCAGCTCAAACAATTTAATCGTCCACATACAAAAATCATTCTAAAGCTCTCACCTGTGGAGTCAATTCAAGCTCAAGTTCACCATTAAGATACTGCTTCTCGAATTCAGCATTTTCCCCAACATAAGATGCAATCATTCGCTTTATTCTGTGCTGCTGCAGAAGCAGTCCAAGTCCAAAGTCATCAACCCCAGAATTATTGGAAACTACAGTTAAATCCTTGGAGCCTCGTTTTAATAAAGCAGCAATGAGGTTTTCAGGTATTCCACAGAGTCCAAAACCACCAACCAACAATTTCGCACCGTCAGGAATATCAGAGACGACTTGTTCTGCAGATTTAAAGTACTTTCCATCACCAACTGGAGGCTCTAGCTTGGTAGCATCATTTTCTGCCTCAGGAAGCTCGGTTTTAATTGAAAAACTAACTGCGCATATCTGAAAAAAAAACGTTGCAATCAATTATTCAAGACTTCTAACATTGTTAAAACCTTTGTAATATCATTGAAAGAGTGAAATAAATAATCAAGTCCTTTTATAGGTTATATTCCCTCACCTTATTAATTTGTAAATGTTTTTGTGGATGTCGACATCCATTTCCTAAACGAATGAATATACTACCAAATCTAGTGATTGCCGATGCCATTTTCAAAGGTTTATAACGTCCTAAACACTGATTATTTACTGCTTGAAGTCTCAATCAAGTCGTGTCCCCTTTGCTTGGCCGAGCGCGCCAAGACTGAACATTCAAATATTAATCAGCAGTCTGGCTATTACATTAGCATATTATATCGCTTCATGGTTGGATTATACGTATGGCATGATTAAAATTTGTTTTTCATTTAAAGGAGGAACCTGACGCCGAGTTCTCGAGGTCACTAGCCGCAGTTGGATCCAATAAATATTTAAAATTAATTTATTATTCTATGTTATTGATATTTTAGGGGCGATAATAATGTTGTTTTCATCATGAAAACGTACGTAAGACGATTGATTAATGATTATAATTTTTTTATACGATAGAAAATAATTTGTAAACAACAATATATTGTTATTGATATGTATGATATTGAGAATAAAACAGTATTTTATGTATGCAATTATGCATGCTTCAATAAATTTGGATATATTGTTATTGAATATACATTGTTGTCGTACATGTGGGTATTATCTTGATGGATACATTTGCATTGAATCTATTTAAAGAACCATCATGAATTTGAAATGTATTAATTTGATAAGGTTTCTGATAAAACGCTGCCTATCAGCACAAAAGATTATGACGACGTATATGTGAAGAAAAAAACAAGAGTAAGGGAAAGAATGATATTGAAATTAAAAGCATGAAGTAGATTGCTTTTTTTTTAATTAAGTAAAATCAGCACCATGATGGACCATGTCATGCTGTTGAAAACAGCGGTCTTACCACGCTGCAAAACGCTGCGCTTTATAATTCTTTTGATAATTATTTCTAGATTTGATATCTCTTTAGGTATACACTACTAGACTGCTTTTTATGAATCAATATTGTATTTCAATACATATAATTTAATCTCAACATTCAGTATAATATATCTTACAAAATAAAATACTTTATAAATTAATACGTGCTTCTTTTCTTTAAGGTGTATAAATAAATCGTACCATTTGGAGCACAAATAAAATAGATATAAGGTACTACGACAATAAAATAAGAAGAATTTTTCATTATACTCGTAGAAAAAAATATAAAGGTAGGAATTCTTCTGCTATAAATCGAAAGTTACAAATTTGAATAATCAAATCAACGATAAAGATATATATTCCATTGATGAACATGTATGGCAGACATTATTCGACAGATTAGATTAATCCAATCGCAGCATTATAATCTTCTTTTTTCATCGAAGACGTCCACTTCTCGCATCGGTAATTGCTCCCCACAATTCAATGACAAATTCGTCAGTGAAACCAAAAGCCTCGAGATCAGAATTGTCAATAGCTTCAGCAAAATCCATACTGTTGGACTTTCCCTCAGCCAATTCCCAAATTTGCGTAGCCAATTCATTGTCATTAATGCCCATGAAACTCTCAAGGATGGCATTAATCTTCTCGACACCAATTGTTGCTGCATTATCCACCTAAAAAGAATTTACAATTAAGTAAAAATGTTTACAAAGAAATAATATCAAATTGTAGACACTTACTGCTTGAATTTGAGTACTTCCATCAGCTTTAAATCTAAGTGTCTCCTTCCCAGACCCATATCCCGGCTTTTTGCCCTTCTTCATGTCACCTCGTGGACCAATACTACCAAAACCACTCTTCTGAGGCTCCACCAATCTCAAAGTAAACGTCGATCCTTTAGGGATCTCTTTCAGCATTTTCGCCACCTCAAAGTGTCGTCGGCCAATTAAATTCTCCGAATTAATCCTCTCTATATGATCACCAACCTGAATGACTTTAACTTTATCAATCACTGATCCCTCTTTAATTCGTTTAATGAACGCATAACCAGCACCATTATCAGTGATCGTTAATCCTAGAGCATCTTCAGTCTTCACTAGTTCTATTTCTTTGGGTCGTCCTTTTCGATGAGCAAATATAAAGTCATCAAGTCCTATTTGTCCACCAAGTAATTCCGACATCTCGGCCTTGTGGGTATTCAATGTGCAAAAGAGTATCTGAAATAAACAAAATTCATTGAATAAATAAACAATATTACACAATATGCCTACTACTAAACTATATAATACAAGTGCAACTGGTCTTTGCGAAATAATAAAAGCAATATTAGAGAAATTCTACGAAGCGCGCATATGTGAGGTCATACAGAAGAAATTGCGCAGTTCATTCTACCAAGTGTGCAATCTGCTAAAATCATTGACCTATCTAAGACCTCTTGACTCTTATATACAATGTACAATACAAAACGATTTAACTCCGCTCTCGCAATCGCTATCATGCACACAATAGCTAGTTTCGTCACAATTTCAATCATAGAAAAAAAAAAATTGAAATATAGAAATAATTGGGACACGAAGAGGCAAATGATTTAGAGAAAATTGTTAACAAGTTTTAGCCACTATAGGGATATCCGGCACGTCGATCCGGGGTACTGGGGTCATGAACCATGACCAATGTTTCCGGTGTCCGAGAATAGTGTACCAGCGTGTCGCGTACTACCGCAATCCCACCTGAATCCATACTACTTACTGCTGCTGCTGCTGCTGCTGATATAATATACCACACAGCATGCAATTGCGTTAAAGAGTAAACTCACTTCGCTGGACGGCAGGTCGTAGCACTCTGCAATCTTTTGATAAAGCTCCCGTACGTTACTGAAGCCTGATATAAATCCCGTTGGGCTGCCGTGTGCGAGCTGGCAACGAAAGACCAGATGGGTTTTGCTTGGGCTTTGCTGATTGTCACCTGGCGCTGATTGATCCTGATGATGACTGAACTTATCCCGTTTGCCAGTGCCATTCGTGCTGTTACCACTGACGACGGTGTCGTGACCTTCGTGGTGATGAGCTCCGTTACTCGTCCTATCCGATGCTGGAGACCTCGACGCACTCTTCGGCTTGAACAGCGGCATTCCTCTGAAAAATTCGGTCAAAACCTGATATTATAATACAACTAGCTATGTATTATTGGAATTTAATTTAATTCTAGAAGAACGATGCAGAAGTTATGAACAATGAATTGCACAGTTTACAGAGCAAACTTTCTAATTTTTTTTTATTTATCTTTGCTAAGCAAAGGAAGTCGATGTAGTAATATCGTTGCGACTAGTTTTTAGCGGTTTAAATTGATTGATTTTTAGTTTTAATAGTGCTGGATAAAAATTTAATTTTTAATAGCTACTATCAACTTTAATAGCCGCGGCGCGCGGCAGCATATGCTAAATGATAAAGGCCTTTCAGCTACAACGTAACAATAACTCTGTAATCTCGTACTTTATATCATCTCGAATTACAATAATATAAACGTCTTCGGTAGCCTCTGTAACTATAACTACACAGCAAAATCGAACGCAGGTGTATAATTTCAGCTTTACAACGTGTCATGCACATAAGCCTCACGAAAGTCATTCTCACGGAGAATAATAGCATTGTGGCATTGCGCTCCGCACACATTTTATCTCTTAACTGTAATTTAATTATGTTTTTTTCAAAGGCGTACTAAAAATACTAACGGTATTACCAGTGGGCGAGTCTTATCAGTAAAAGTGAAGATTTCAAGGCTGTTGCATTCCTGGCATTTGATGATAGCGTACGTTGAAAAAAAAAAAAAATTTGATCGTATTGGGTCATCAAAAACCAGGATTGACACGTCACAAAGTCGTTCGAGTTTCTTTATCGTCTGAACGAGAAGAGAGTAAAGCATACACACCTGGCGCGACTGGTACCGGTGAACGTGGTACCCAATGGTGAACAACGGTGCAAGGTGTAAAAATCTTCAATTGAAATTCGTTAAGCACTCTTCATAACTGCACTTAAACGAAAGTAAACTACGTGTGCCATGTACTCTTTATCGTTTCTGGACAGATAATCGTCACTATCCTAAGCTTATCTGTGAATCGCCTTATCATATCTGATCGTTTGAATTTTTCATCGCGTTCACAATTGATCGTTCAGGCAGAAATTAATTTTTTTTAACTGCTGGGATATATATACTTAATATCAAAGTCCAAGACAATTCACATTGATCAATAGAGAAACATGACTGACTTATGTATATACGTATTTAGAAAGTCATTAACGCGCGCACTTGCATAGCTTCTGGCGCGAAAAATTGACGAGTATATGTATTTTATGAGACTCAATAGTCGTCTAACAAAAAGTGAGCATTACACCAAACTGTCGGTGGAATCCTCATGATACCCTCGTGAGCTTGACGAGATGCCCCACCAACGGTGCCTCACCTCTCTTTCCCACCCTATTCCACTATCCTCTCAACCGTTTCGTTCTCTTCCTCTCATTATTTAATTACCATGTTGTTTTTATTCACGGACTACTCTTTGTTTACCGTGAAATTACGTCGTACAACATTAACGTGGCTTATTGTTAATTAATATCTAAATTATTCCCGAATAATCAGCGAACGATTATTGAATAGCAATGTTTAATTAGGTATAAAAAACTACATTGAAAAGACAAGCATTGCAATAGAGACTAATTTATTATTATTGCAAAGATTATTGGCTTTAATGGTATTGTTATTAAATGATTAGCACCATTGTAAATTAATTGAATAAAAATTAAACAAACCCCGAGCATAAAAATAGAATACAAATATTTGTACGCCTTTAGAGCGCTTACTCATTGTAACATTGTCAGTTGTGTAAAGATAATCTAAATGAGATAGATTAGAAAATGTATGGCTAATGTTGAATGTAAATAACAAAAGAAAAGTACAAAATTTACGTAGTAAAACATCACAGTATTTCAGAAAAGATCAAAGGCATGGCTCAGATCTTAATTAGTCTTATTGACTAATTCGAACCTACAAAGGTTACTTTGCTATATAATTCTAAGCAATAGCTGCATAGAATTATTCCGATAATATCATAAATAAATCAAAGATTAAATCTTTGAGCACCTATTTCGCTGGTAAATATTGTCAAAAACGCCAAGTATATATATTATGATTGAGCATTAAGTAACATAGTTATTGCTTAAATGCAATTCGGGCTGTATAATAAAGACTTTCCAAACTTTACCACAGTTTGAATTGTCCTCGAGCATCAAAAAATTTTGCATAGGTAGTAGCAAATTCTCGTATTTGTCAGTGTCCAGTTGATACTGCTGCATTGCACGATAGACAGCTCTGAAGGGAGGTTGTTTTTGTGAATGAAATGTCCCTCGAGATCCATGAACAACTAGGGCTCCTTCTCTCTCAGCATCAGTGCACACTGACATGTACATGCAGTGATCTGGTCGATAGTTGTAACGACATGGATAGATGTAGAGTCTTTCAGGATGATAGTGAAAGATTATATTAATTATATCTTGATCACCCCATGTGATCTTCAATTTATACTCCTTATGAATAGGAATCACATAGTCAGTCCATCTGAAGTCTCTCATTCGTGTCAAATTCATGAGCATGACTCCTGAATTGACACCAAGTCGTCCATAGTACGGATGCTTGGCAAAACGATTGTACCATCCTGTGTTGGGATCCTCGTGTTCTGGACTCAAGGCAGCTAATTGAGTTGAATTCATATTCTTAAATTCATCCCAAACAAGTTCTGGTGGTGCCAGAAACAGTGTGTCTGTATCCACATACAAAACAGCATCAGTGTCATTCAATAAAGTCTGAAAGAAAATCATTATAAATTAATACGAATGCTTGTAATCATTTCTCTATCATCAGTGTATGGACACACTTACAGGCAAAAATAATCTTTGTGCAGCACATGGTTTGAATAATTTTTTCCACATAGAGACATCACTCTCAGCAGGAAATTCTACAGGCCTCACAACATAGCTGAATGTCTTATTTGCCTTGTATTTCCATTCGCTGAGTTTCTCCTCAAAGGCAATTATCAAATCTTCTTCTGTTATAACAATGAATTTTAGTGGTCTCTTTGTGAAGACTAAGGCAGACTTGAGCATGGTGAGAGACTCATCCAGCCTATCACCACAGGCAACCACACATATTGCAATTTCTTGAGAGACATATGTCTTAGCAGGCTCTTTAACAGTTGCTTGTAAGTTATTGTCTGCCTTAATTCTCTCATTGTGAATTTTATTCGACAATTGCGGTGTAAAATTCAACAATATCACAAGCCCAACGAAGAAGAGGAATACCAAAACAAATCTGTACATGGACTTCATAGCCGTGACTTCATGGACGGCATTCTCAACTAGATCGATCTTCGAAACTACACTAGAGTGTAGTATGTCAATTGTGTATTTAACATGTTTTGGCAAGGAAATTTATTAACATCAACTAATCCTCACCTTTTCTTGACCATTTAACGTTTCAATAACTTCATTTTTTTTTGGGCTACTTTTGAGGTTCGAATTCGAACATCCTAGTCGCCATTTTGAGGTTAAAAGAGCGATTACACATAGCAATGTGAAGTCATGTAGGAATTTACTTTATCTCGTCGTTTAACCATAAAAAATTACCGAACATAACCTATAATTATTGAAAGAAGACCTGGAAATACGAGATTATTCCATTTGTACTAATTAGTTCTATAATTTTTTTGTATTATAAAGAAGAAAATTGTGTCTTCTTATGTAATTTACCGGTATATTTTGTTTACCAACAAAAATTTATTTCACTATTTGTAGGTGGCGCGCAGCGACCAAAGAGATGAAGCTTGCCAATAAATCCACTTTATTTTATTCCAATCTGTCGTCTGATCGTCTGCTTTACTGCTGCACTTGCTACTCAGATCACCTTGGCTGCACGTGAGTGCATCTTGCGTTTATCTTGACTGTTATTTGTGTGATAATGGATCCCGACAGCTCATAATCATAGATTGTTTGTTATTGGCAATAGTCGTCGTTGATTATCATTGATTATCAAAGAAACCCTGAGATGTCTTTGTATTTATAAACAATAATTGACAAAAGGTATGTTATTTTCATTTATATCACATCAATATGGGCATAACAATATGGATATAATAAACTAATATGGATATAATAAAAAACGTTTGTATTCTATTTTTGCAGACATTACAGCATTTGTGACAATGCTCCATCGTTCATATAGTTTGCTACCTCTAGTTAATGGCAAATTCAATTATTACCATTTGGATCAATTTTATCTCCTGCAAATATCTCTTGCAAGACGCCACGCCAGTATTTTCATACGACAGTCTGGAACATGTTATAAAGTTCAATTGACAAGATACAGTAGACAATTCTGTGATATTAAAAAGAATTTATGTAGTATTTTGGACTCCAGATGGACGTGTATTGGGGTCACAAGAGCTGCTTCAAGCAAAGGCTCGTCTAAGGATGATGAGGTTCCCAAGTTAGTTAAAGAACTGAAGAATACGTTACAACAGAAGATTGTTGAACTAAATGGTGAGAATTTGGGAAAGTTGAAGGAACGTATTTTAGAGCCTCATGATGATACAGCTCAGAAAGATGGGAATAAGAAGGTGGAGAAGAGTGAAGCTGGAAATGAAGCTGCTAGTAAAGAACTACCCATCGTTAAGAAGGGTATTTACTTATTTATTTTACTGCTATTATAATACAACAGTTAGAAGTTGAGGAATATTTATTATTGGTTCAATTAAAATTGCAGCAAAACGATTACGTGTGGATCATTCAGCCTCGTCTTTGGAAAGGAACTTCATCACTCCGATCAGAGCCATGTCCGACTTTTTATTGAAGCCCACAGACCTGGAGTCGTTGCCAAAGACAAAGCGAAGATCACCATATGAAGATAAACCTCCAATCACAGTTTATTGGAGAAAAGACGTCGAAGCTAAGTAAGAGGGTTTGTTTCGTATTATGTATCATTTTTTACAACTTCATTTACATCTTCTCAGTCACATGGATTATTAAAGACTTATTTATTGTTTCCAGAACTTTAGAGGTTTGGGGCACTCGTGAGGCATTGTTGAAAGAGCTTCTGAGAAAAGAGGTCGAACACAAAACGTATCAACAAAGTAAGCAAAGTCTTAATAATTTGTTATTATAGTTATTTAATCATGTGTACTCTGTGGCAGATGTCTTCACTGTTAAAAGAAGACTACGAGACTACAGAAGAGAGATGGGGAGTAAAACAGCAACGGTTAATGAGAATGAGGGACTCTTCGGCAGGTCCGGAAGAGTGGTACTAACGGCTGTTATAATGTAAGTTTTTAATTGAAGAAATTAATTGCATTTTAAAATTTTATCATTAATTAATTAAAAATTCTTTTTTTTTTTTTTAGAAATG
>JABSMT010001207.1:0-10581 GCA_018902335.1 Eumacrocentrus americanus | reverse complement strand
GAGATATTTGCAAAAATGAAAATGTCTAAAATTTTCATTTTTAAAAAATAAAAATTTACCATAAAAAAATTCAAAAACCAGTCAATATGTATATTCTTTCCTTTGTGATGCTGTGAATCATCACCTACACTCAATTTATCCAATTGCCTCACCCCAATAAGGTTCTTCCTTCACTCAACCAAAGAAAAAAAATTAAAAAATCAAAATAAGTGCGTAATAGTATAGTATAGCAAGAAAAGATACTCTTCGATGGATTTTACTCGCTTAAGGGAACTCACTTCTCAAGAATTGTAAAAGCTCTCTCACCATCAGTCGCGGCACAGATGAATCGAGAGACGCGGCGTTGTAACTATCATACAGAAGACGAGGTGCAGTAGAGTAGGTTCGGCAGGGCGGAAAATCGGTGGTTCCAATCAGCGCGTTTAAGGAGCAGAAAATCATTGCGAAATATTCTCGACTCTCATCCTAAGTAACGCAGTGTGGGAGCCAAAAAGACTATATCTTTATACATACATATATAGAACAAGCTCATCGTAGCGAATAGTCCAGAGGGGTCTCTGTGCGCAAGTACTCTCCTCTGCAACGACGTGCAAATGCCTCGTGACCTACGAGCGTAACGTGGAATGCTGTTCTTCTCATTTTTTCCTTCTTCCTGCACTGATGTGATGCAGCTAAAGGGGGTTACAAATGCCTGACGTCGTTGTGTTTTACGATTTTACTCGCTTGACTCTTGCGCCAGTGAGAATAAATCTATTCCACATCGAGAAACTCTCAATTTAACTATCTTGAACTCGCGCTCCTTTCCGTCAAAAAATCATTCAAAATGACCATCAGCAGCATCAAGCATACTCTGTCTACTACGAACTTACAACCATTTTCACATAATAGCCATAGTCTATATATACCTTTTGTAATTTTATAGCTCACCGGGGTTCAAAGGAAAGTGCTGGAGGTGGTGGAGCCAAAAGCATTTTTACAGTTGACCACAACGGATTCTATACGAAGTCATGCTAAATGGTCTCAACGCAGTCCATCCATCGACACGGTTCGTTTCACGATCCCGGGAAAAGCCGTGAAGATTCGAACGAGGAAGTATTAATCCCTGGCGATCCCTGGGGATACACAGGGGGTAACAAAGTACCCCATTAACTCGAATACTCAACGGGCAGGAAGAAGAGAGAAAGTCAGGGTAGGAGGTCGTTTCCAACCCTGAAACTCGTGCAGCTCGTCTCTTTCTCTTGTCGATGTGCTTTCGAATCAACTTGTCTCTTTTAGTCTCTTGGTCTCTTTCTCTTTAGCGTTGGAGAGAACTTTAATACTCAGTTATTCTCTCCCTTCGCTAATCAACTTCTCACTGTAACGTCTATAACGACACTCGCAGGATTGAGAACAAGGCCAGCTGGATTTTCTTTATAATCAGAGAATTTTCCATCATCAGACTGCTCTAATGAATGGCCAATTTATTGACATTACATGGTGTGTTTGTCAGCAGGACATTCCAGAATAGTGTATATGGAGGCGGAGAATGTGGTGGGAATTGGCTTTGGAATATATGTACGTTTGAAGGCAGTCTGGGTGATTTTATGAGGCGATTTGAGCTACCCTTCTATATAACAAAAGTCACCCTTATACGATGGTGAAGAAGAGGACGACGACGACTGGGGTCAAGACTTCTCGATAAGCTGAATTCTCGACCCCGTGTCCGATCACCGATAACCTTAGGACAGTACTATATACCTTGCAATCCTGAAGATCCTTGGGTCTTTGAGTATAGTATTAGACATCACAGTTTTTCTCAAGACTGCCGAAAAATCCTCTTCCTTTTTCCCACGGCCCGAAGAGTTCGTCTTTATGACCTGTTAAATGGACTTGCCCTCTTTTATCATGCCCAAGGTCACTGAGCAGTACAGTGGGTAGAGTAACTCTCTCTTTCTCACGGGGGATTTGGCACCTCTGGGAAATACCTGAAATATATTTTTTTTTTCATTTGGTCCATTGCTACTAAAATATCTTTTAATTTTATCAGACAATTGGTTTTTTTATTTTAGATTTTTTTATTAGATTTAGGTATGAATAGAAGGAAATTCCGTTGTGAAGTGGTAAAATGAGATGATTAATTTTTAAACGAAAATTTTAGACATTTTCATTATTACGAATATCTTGAAAACTATGGGAGTTAGGAGAAAATCTCGTTGAATGTTTTTTATAGGAAATTAAATTTGCTACAAAAAAGGTCTCATGTTATTTTTCTCTATCTCGCAAGGTTTCCGAGCTGTTATTAATTTTGTTCTTAACAAATGTTTTTTCTTCTCAATAAATCATTGATTCATATTTTTCGGAATATCTCGAGAACTACACGAGTTACGATAAAATTGCATAGAACCTTTTTTGTGGCAAATTAAATTCTCTATAAAAAAGATACTATGCAATTTTGCCGTATGTTGCGTAGTTTACGAGATATAATCAATTTTGTAAAAAATTTCAATGAAATGTATTTTTTTACTAACTCAACTCTTTTTACCACTTTACCACTGAATCAAGATACATCATTTAAACTTCATTAGAAACATTTTAATATAAACGTTACATTAATTTTTTTTCTCAGGGAATGTCGATTAATACCAAGTAACTCCATGAGCAAGGCCATCAGTGTGGTAAATAATACCGTCTGAAAGAGAGCATCCGTATGACTCGAGGGTGATTAACCCGGGCGCGGCGAAGACCGAGAGCCAGTAATTAAAGCGCTCTTGGTTAGGATCGCCGTTGGAGAGAGGCTCGAGACCTAACGACGAGAGGAATGCAGTTTTACTGAGCGAAAAAGAGACGTAGAGAAGGCTGAGGATGAAGAAGAGAAGAGATAGGTAGAGAGAAAAAAAAATTGCAGAAGGCGACGGTGGATATGGAGGAAGAAAGAGGAAGAATGATTGACTGGCAACAGGGGTTGGTGGGGAATAAGGGGGTGGCTTTGCCCGGTAGCAGTTTCCCAAACGTTCGCCATTAATAACCACCGAGATTATACGCTGCTGCTGCTGCTGCTGGTCTCGATACTGGAGCATACGTTGTTATGTGTGTCCCAGAGATGAAAGAGAAAGAACAACGTGTATAACCAGACCTGGAACCATTTAATATCATTTATAAACCGTCCAGTCTCGAGCTCTCAGCCTAACTATTTGCTAATTTCTTCGGAATGCAATCAAACAAGTTGCTGGGAGTCAATCTGATGCAGGTGAATAATGATCCATAGCTGGAAATAAAAATTAATAACATTAATTCTCATTCATCAAACACTTGATTAAATATTTTCTGTTTGTTTGCAGATTTGCGATCGTTATGATGGGATTCTGCTGACAGATCAGTCAATCGTACATGGGGACACCAAAAAGTGTCATCTCCCATTCGATTTGGTAGTCAAAACGCTTGATGCATCGATAGATCGTCCGTCGCTCTCCACTCTCCAATGCAGAAGCTCCCACGAATAGCGAATGCCGTTGTCCTTGGCACGGATTTCATATCCAAGTTCTTCGACACGTACGGGGTTACTCGTTTATCAATCGCACGTTCGCGTGACATTTTGGCTGAGTTATCTTTCGTTTGTGGTACGAACGACATGCCAGACTGGAATACCAAAGCTACTACTCGATCCCCACCAGCTCTGCTTATATGTGTGGCTGTATAGCAAATATTTATACATCCATTCACGAAATCACCAATTCCCCATATTTTCTTCTTTCCATCATTCAAGCTTTTATATCATTATATCAATTCAAATAGATTTCTTTTCTATTATAAAACTGAAAGAATTGTACTGTGACTTTATAATCACATTGATGGAGCGACTAAATGTAGCCTTTGAAGAATGTATTTCCATCACAAACAAATCCAATAACCAGTGAACTTAAAAACGGAAGCCAGAATACAAACATTGATTTATCTGAATGACTCTCTGTTCAAAAAATGTCACGGCAATTTCGCCGATTTTCCATTTGTCATATCACCATTTTTGTCGTGGGGACAACATCACGCCGGGGAAAATGCTTGATGCTAGCACGACGAAAATCCCCGGGAGCGATGATCATCGGTATGCACGTCCATCGTCCATCGAGCTGTATGTGTGTGCTTGCTAGCTGATGCCAGTGGCGGTATTTGGACAGGCTGTCGAATGCTACGAGCTTGGTAGCTCCATTCGACCAGCAGCAAAATTCTACAATACAATATTACAAACCAAGCGTGAGAGAGCTGTTGCAAAACTATGTATCACCATCCCCCTGACAGCTAATGATGCACTTCCATCAGTTGCTTCATTTTAATTTGCTCTGATTAATTTTTTAATTTTTTTAGATATGAATAACGTTGACGACAATGAATGAGGGATCATAAGTTATTTATTCAGTGCAGTGCAGATGCATCATGGTTATCAGAGGCTGTCCTCCTCAATTAATCGTCTCATTCTGAGGAGGGAATGGAGGACTCGATGATGGAGGACGTATTCCACCAGGACAACTCTATCATTTTACGGCGGCGATTCGAATCAGCATGCATGATATAGTGCATACAGACTGGTGAAATCTCTTGTGATTCGCATTTTTTTTTTTACTTTTTTCATTTGCAATCTTGGACAACTGGTAGATAGATAGGTTGAAAATATTTGATTTACTTCAAAAATAATTCAATATGTTTTTATTTTTTATTTTTAGTTTCATCAATGTCTTGTGCCCACAAGGGCATCCAGAATGAGTGGCAGGGTCATGCTAAATAAAGGCCACGTGTATAGTTATGATTGGCAAGACCGGTTAACTTGATTAATCTGCTGGATAATTAATTTATTCAAGATCTTGCATATGGATAAGAAGAATAAATTATAACCAGATCAAGCTATAAAATGTGTAAGACAGTACTAATTTCCATGGAAACTCACACCTAATGATAATATATTTACAGGATATACATATAAAGATAGTTCATTGCCAAGAGAATACACACAGACTTGATCCTTTCCTCTCGGTTTTTTTTTGTGTGTCCAGACAGTCAATCAATGTGATTCAGTTTGTCCCGTCGATGGGGAAGAAAGCTGATGTCTGTCCCCGAGAAGGTGGAGTAGTGCACAAGAACGAGAAGCTGGTGGTTTAGGATAAGGACCTGGGAACAAAAAAATGTGTTGGTCGCCTGTTAGAACAAATTGGGGAGACTGGCCAGATCATCGGGGAAAACGACGTGGACTGGAAAGAGCTCGCGGCATCGACGACCCAACGACCCGATCTATCGATGCTCTCGACCCCTGGACTCTCTCGGGGACACCTCTAATAGCCGGATTATCTGAGTCCTTTCCTTTCCCGTTTGTCCAATAAGTATAACGAGTCACTCACTCTGGGAATTTTCCAGGTCTTTATTGAGTTAGATCCGTGTAAAACACTCTTATGATGACTTTGGTGACTCAGAGTTTATTGATTGATACACATTAGATGATTAGATCCAATGATCTAAAGTATAAATTAATACCATTGTTTAGTTATTTTCCTCTGTATAAATCTTCTTCTTTTTACTGAACGACTGATACATAAATATTTATCTGCAGACTACCTTTCACCTTGGACTTGATCCGGAATCCTGGAATATCAAGCGGATAGCTTATCAATCACCCGGTTGCCTCATGAACTTTCTAGAGACCTTCTGCTCCAATCAACAACTCTCATTTGTCCACGAGGCAATTTATTATCATACGGCAATTATTTTTCTTTACAACTGCAGTACCATAACAATACTATCATTGCAGTGTGGTCTTCCTTGAAGAGACGTCCCAGGTCCACAGAAGAAGAGTGTAAGCACCGTGAAAGCATAAACGATTGATTACTCTTTCGAAAGGAGCAATTGGAGCTGGGTCAGACTCCACCAGGAGCTCTCTTGGACACAGAGCCTAGGGCTGACGAGAAGCACGTCTACTGATGTGTTATACTGACCATGGACAAGACCCCGAAGCAATGAGATTGACTACCGGGTTGTACGGGAGAACGAATTGCATCTTATGACTCCGTTACTAAAACACAATTTCTCTCCAACCAACCTCTCCAAGACCATCATCATCTTCACTGTCGTCTTCTCATCGCTTCATGGGGCTCTTGGTACTCCTCTCGGTGGTTCAAAATCCATTAACGCATACGTCTACGCACTTACGCCAGCTAATAAATTTTATTAATACATTCGTGAAGCGAAGAGCAATATAACGTCACGGGGCATTGTGGCCGTGGGCTTTACTTCATTTATAGTGTATAGCTAGTATCTTATACTACACTACTGCTGCCTGTGAGGCACGAGTGAGGTCTCACCCAGTCGAAGTAGTGGCTAAACTATTAAAGCGCTCGTGGAGCGATAGTAGAAGGCGCTGTCAGTGGTGACGAGCTTCATGGCCACTGGAGATACTCACTCCTTCCTGGATTCCTGCGGAGATGTCACGTGGGAACTCTCTGTCCAACAGCCCATACGGGTTATGCAACATGATTTATACCTAGAGAGATCCATTGTATTGAATCTTTCCTCTTCATTTATCCTATATGTGTATTATATACCAAAGAAGTCTCTGGTGCTGGAAGAGAAAATAATAACTAACTAAATAAATCTGAAGGAGAGTTGATGATGATAATTTGATAAATATTTTGATGGGTCCAAGACTACTCACTGGAAGCGATGAACCATGCTATTATCCACAGTGTGGCTGCACGAATCGCCACGATGAGAGGTGAGAGATTGTTCGATCGAGTCACCATCAGCCATACTCTGCTATGGTGTCTGGACTCTCCAGAGCTACCTCCTTCCACCTCTCCAGCTCGTATGATATTAAACACTATAATTATTATTTAAATTCCAGTAGGATGGCTCCCGGTGTTGCTTCGTCGTCCCCCTCTCGTTTCTCATCTCCTTCTTCGTCTTCTTCTTGCATCAGAGCAAGCATCCAGCCACTCGTCTTGTCTCTCGACTGGCTTTTTGCTCTTTCACATGACTCTTATCATCCTCTTTGGCTTTTTTAAATTAGCTTTGCTTTCGCGCTGAGCGCGTAGGCGCATCCAGTGAAACGGTGGATCGTGTGCTGCTGCTGCTGGTGCTGGTGCATCAGAGACGACGCGAAGAGATGTTGGCAATGGAGAGCGAGAAGTGGCCACGCCACCATGGCCACCGTGGCATGGTTTATTGCCGGGACCTGACCCCATGTAATCACTATAAACTATACCTTCTTCTTCTTCGCGGCACCGTATACATATATACCTACGTGCCCGTATTAGGTGCCATTACGAGCGTACAGGAGGCCGCCCTTCTTCATCTTCCTCTCTGCTCCCTATATTCCTTCTTCTTCTTCTTCTTCTTCTCCATCGTTTTCTTGAACTGAACTCCCGATGCTTCTTATACTATTCCTCTTCTTGCTCATCGACTACTGTATCTAACATTTATCTGTACACTGCGATTTTCCGCAGTTTCCCTTTCTTCCTATCATCATGTTCCCATTGTTGTGTTGCTTCTGCCGATGCTATGACGGTCTACTCCAGATTATTTATTTTCCAAACCTGGAATAAATTATTGTAAATAACTATTTTATCCGGGAGTAAATAATCCAGGCAGCAAAATGCCACTACATCCCCCCAGCATCAGAGGCGGCACGTATATATCCAACTCGGTGTGCTGGATGCAAATAATCCTTTCCGTGCTCATGACCGGGGCAAAAACAATGCGCCGGATTCAATACCGGTAGCGAAGCGCTCGCGGAGAGATCGTGCGTTGTGGGTGGGCTTCGTCCAACCGGCAATGACGGCACTGGCTTGCTGCTGGTGCATTCACGGTCCCGTGGCCAGCGGCAGTAGCATCAGCAGCAGCAGCAGCAGAGAGAGAGCGTAGCTTGGCCACTATGGGAATGCAATACGCTTACGGAAGGCGAACGCATCGTTTTAAGCCTCGTCCACACAATAATCCTGTTCATATCTGGATCCCCATGCTAGGACTCACCATGATCATCAGTATACCAATTGAAGACCACCATGAAGATCTTTTCCATTCAACGACACGATTTCCTTGAAATTGTTGGTGCTAAAGTCTCTTATACCTAGATTTAACAGAAGTAAAATTAATTTATCTGACTTGTAGGATTATTTTTTCAAGTCTTACCTGAAGTGAATTGGTGTGGAGGAAGCTTCCAAGGCTGCTTATAGACTGGTAGCCACAAGCTGGATGAGAAGATGCCTCTCATTTCTTTCTACTCTCTCTCTCTCTCCTCCTCTGCATGAACATGGGCTTGTTATTATTTGTACTATTGTTGGCTCGTGACTTGCAGCTTGGGCCTTAGACCCCACTGAGGGACTTGAGACCCGCCCACCAGAAAACAAACACACCGATCTTCTCAGTCAACTTTTCTCCCTCTTACCTGGTCGTTATGACTGGTTATGGTGGTGACTTCACGCTATCGTGTGGCATGCCACCAGTAGACTTCCTCCAGACGCAAACGGTCCACGAAACCTCGTTCTCTGCGATGTTCATCAGCTCGACAAGTGGATTCCCTCTTGGGTCCCCTCACTATAAACACCATCATGTGGAGTAGTAGGATATATACTATAAATGAGTAAAAGCATCAGCAAGGATAAATAGTCTGGTGTCTGGGAAACACTTGAGGAATAAATAGACACAAGTGGAGGGAATGAAACAGCAGAAAGAGTTGAGGATACAGTATATTATGATAAAGGCGAGGTTTAAAACCATTCTATTAGTCAGTACCACGCCTAGTCATCGACCACGGTGAGAGGTAATTGATTTTACGCAGTCCTCTCATCAGATTTTATGGCCAACACCCACACACACTAGCTAGCTTGTGGTGATGCCTCCACCACTCTCCGCTGCATATGTCTCATCAAGATTATGTCTTGAGTAAGATGCTGTCAGTGATTTTTATTTCTGTTTGTCTCTTGGCGACGACTTATTACTGCATCCGCACACATATAGGAGGACTTTCATTGCAAGAAAATGAAGTGAAAGTCTAGATAATGAACATTCTGGCAGCTGGGTGACACGTTTCCTGGTTCGAGTTTCAATGGTCATGTTGTATACCTCATGATAGCTACGCACCAGTTACCACTTGAGTGTGTTAGAAGCAGACTTTGCTCCAAGTCCCACGCAACGTCCTTTTGCAGTGCGTCAGGTGCAATCAGGTGTTATCTCGTCGGCTGGGACTTGATTCGCGCCTTGGGGCGAATCCATTGGAAATTGCGTGCTGATGTTGTCAGAAAGGGGGTACTCAATGATTACATATATGGATATATGTATTTATTTATCTAGATTTTTTGAGACGTTATCTTTGAAAAAATTGATGTATTATGAAAAATTGATGAGTCAAGTTTACATTTCTCTAGATATCATCAAAACCATAAGAAATACGACAAAATTGTATAGAACCTTTTTTGTAGGAAATTAAATTCTCTACAAATTTTATCTCATGTATTTTTATCGTATCTCGTAGAGTTTAGAAGTTATGATCAGTTTTCTGAAAAATTGAAATGGAAATAATTGATTAGAGTCTCTAATTATAAATAAAAGCAGCTGTAACATTTTTGCGGCTTTTCTCACGGCAATTATTGCTCTTTTCAATCGATCATGTGTCCTAAAAACAATACCTGAGCCGATTTAGAACCTTAATTACCACCTTCATGTATTTTTTCTTGTCTAAAAGTCAATCACGAAAAGACAAACATCTGTAGCTTTTATTTCCACTCTTGAGCTTGAGATCTGTTATCTCTCAGTAATTCTGGCTTTTTCCTAGGCAAAATGATCAGGGCGTGATGTTGAAGATGAAGAATAGCACACCCTAGTACTCTCAAAAGGCGTGGATCCAGGACACACCAAAGACCCTCTTCTCAATATCTACTTTATTTTTCCTTCTCCCTCTAAGGTAGTATAGCTTATGCCAAGATGCACTTCGTCATTATGCGCACGTCAGTCAAACTCTCGCTGCCGGGGTTCCACTCCCTCCGGCTGTGCCCTTGGACCCTGGAGCATCAGACCAAAGTGGCCGAGTTTCAGAATCATTTATCAACACTGAGCATATAATATTGGACAGAACGTGTCGAACATAAAAAAAAATACTTCAGAAGTAAAAAAAAAATAAATAAATTGATATTTCTGACAGATATCGACACACATCATGTGTCTCCAGGGTGTCTCCATCATCTCCAGGACAAAAAAAAAGGAGACTTGGACAATGGAACCCGTGTGGTACCATAATTTTCTCGTCATGAACTGCTATCTCACTTTCATTCTTACTCTAATCTCTCATTTCTCATACTATAAATATAATAGTTTTTTTCAAGATATCTATCGACATATGATTTTGACAATTGAATGGAAAACGTCAAGCTCTGATCGTTCAATCATTTATTTTCCATCATGGCAAACAAATATGGCAACACTTTCTCATCATCCTGGGCGATCCTGATATTTATCCTTCCAGGATCAAAAAGATCCCCCTGTTGAATCTCAGGTTCATCTTTCTGACCAAATTGTCCCTTCATCAATTCTTTTATCCTTTCAAATCACTCTATTATATATATATTATTT
>JABSMT010001196.1:0-10583 GCA_018902335.1 Eumacrocentrus americanus | reverse complement strand
GTGGAGCGTCGAGTGAATGTCGAGTAAATTACAAATAGGGAGATCCACGCCTGCCTACTCTCTCTCTCTCTCTCTCTCTCTCTCTCTCTCTTTCTCTCTCTTCTCAACCCTCTCTGGCACTGGGTTCGCGAAACTCGCGGGGTAATGCTGTATTTGCCGTTCCAGAAGTTTATGTAGGTAATGAAAACCTCATATTTGAGGAACGAGAGGGAGGGAACAGTAAAACTAGTTGATAGTAGTTGCAACTGTTGGTGATATGTTAGGTATGACTTATAACTGACACAGATGATACCTAAATAAAAATAAAAATAAATCACTATAGCTATAATGTTAGAAAAAATTGTGAGTTTCAGGCAGAAAAGTACGGCAATATAATGCACTGGGTAATTTCATTTCATTTAATGTCAAAATAGTTATGGGATTTGAAGCCGCTATCAAAATTCAATACCAACATGAAACTTCGAATGCAATAATACATGAAAAATCAAATCGTTGAAAATCCAAGTCAGAAGTTAATTGAATTTTAAAGTACCACAATTTTCATGTCTGCGTCTTGAAAAGTTCGTGACATGTTGAATTGAATTTTCAAGTGTTTTGCTTAATTTTCAAGTAAATCTTGATAATTGCATTACAAACCTGTAGTTAAGCGGTAAATGCGAGATAAATTGAGAAAAAAGTAAATTTCATTGAAATTTGTCACAGAATTGATTATATCTCGGGAACTATGTGAGATAGAGTAAAATTGTATGGGACCTTTTTTGTAGAGAATTTAATTTCCTACAACAAATGTTCAATACACTTTTATCGTATATCGTGTAGTTTTCTAGATATCCCGATAAATCTGGATGAATGATTTTTTGAGAAAAAAGAAGTTTGTTAATAACAAAAGTGATTATAGCTCGAAAATTCTGCGTGATACGACAAAAATGCATAAGACTTTTTTTGTAGAGAATTTAATTTCCTACGAAAACAGTCTTATACAATTTTAACGTATCTCCCATACTTTATGAGATATGTGGAATATTTAAAAAAACGAAAATGTCTAAAAATTTTGTTTAATTATTGACGTGTCTCATGTTATCGCTTAATTACAGAAATAGTATTGGAATTCCAAATGTTGGAATATTCATTGACAAATCGAGCTAAAAAATAATTATTTTATCCTATAGAAAATGATAAATTACTTCCTGGTAATTGGCAATCATCAGTAATATTTAATTAACGTACATTCTTGGTTTAGGTTACACCAATATTCCTGTCTACATCTGATTTAGGACATTGAGACCTGATGGATGATCACGCTGGCGCACATTGAGGTAAGTGAACTCGACACAGACAAAAGGGGATAGCAAAGGCAGACCAAAATTGGAGGATGTATATCCCGCAGGAGCCCGTCTCCCATAAACCACAAGGAATTCGAAGTGCCTTTGGTATGGATGCACTCGAAGCCAATGGCATGGGGGATACCCTGCAATAGGCATCCATCCTATGCCACATGATGATGATGGTGAGCTATACTACTAGTATAGCTCACCACACTCGCATCAGGTCAATATCGACAATGAATCAATAATGCTAATTCTGGAAAACCAAGTTTTCGAACTGCATGGATTTGCATGAAAGTTCAAACACAGTGAGTGAGTGAGAGAAACGATGGAATGAGTGTGACTGAGATACGAAGGGATGAATAAATTTCCATATATATCAGATCGCGTTACCCTTTCAGAGATTTCACTATATATAGTTTTTTCTTTTTTTTCAGCACCCTCTTTCTCGCTACATCCATTTTGTCTCACGCCTCTCTGGAGCTTCGGGTAATTCGTGAGACGAAAGAAAAACACCCAGACGCAACTGAGAAAACTTGCTAATCCACCTCAACACTTATTTTCACTTTGACACCACCAGGACTACGCTCGTCGAGGGTTCAACACCCTTGACAAAGTGTCTTTTGAATGGGCAGACAAGGCAGAAGGCAAAAGGGGTGTTGGCAATGTGAAATGGAAGGTTGACATTAAGGTTGAAGAGGACTTTTAGTGATCAATGAACTGTTCTAACCCAACGAATAGCACTGATGTCGACCTCTCGCTATGACTAGGGCCACAGACATGGCCAGGAACAACTGGGAATCTCATTCACTAGCAGAGAGAACATGGTGGTATGGACCAGGTGGTCGTAAAGTCTCTACATCGTTCTCTGCTACAATAAAATCGATTTATCGAGTTGAACTGCTGTATGATGGTGGAATATACCCAGACAAATCTGCTGTACTTATCCAATGGTGTGTCGGTGAAGCAAAATAAAAACAACCAGGAGAAGAAGAAGAAGAAGAAGAAGATAAAGAGAGACATTTGCCTTGTGTTATTTCGCTTGAGAGGAAGTTAAGAAGATGAAGCAGAGGCTCTTAAATTCGATCTGACGTTTATACTACGCTTTTACTGTTGGATAATGGTATTGGCAATTGGACAAACCATCAAAGACGATACTTCAGTCGTTGAAGAATACACGAGACATCTTATTCCCTCAATACAAGCTTATAGTATAATGATGGTCGTAGTAGTCTCTTTCTCTCTCTCTCTCTCTCTAGCAGCATAAATCATATTTTTGGGAATGGAGTAAGAAAGAAGAGTAATTGAAACTCAGAGGGGGTTTCAAAGGACCTAAATGATTCAGAGAAACGACTAGGGGGAATGAGAACCAATGTGTGCGCTCCTTGTTGGTGAGGGTGAGAAGAAGAAGAAGAAGCCCAAGGGTGGCAAAGTTCAAGACTAATGCTTAGGACAGGTGCACTCAATGGGGAGGATAGAAACGATTGGAAGATGAAAACACAGAGCTTGAGACACACTCCACTCTCTGCCTTCTGAATTATTAGTAGAAGGAAATTTTGGTGCTTTTGAGTATAAGAAAGTTTCGTTGATGCCTCCACCATAGCATTTCTCGCTCCCTCAAAGTGGTCCAGCCGTTACGACTCATAGAGTAAACAATCCTGGAATTGGAAGGAAACAATTTCAGTGGCTTGTATTCGATCTGACTGTATATGGGATAGGGAGAATGTCGTGGACGTTTATGTATACATGAAAATGTGTGTGGGTATAGTAGAACACACAGAGAGACTTCCCGTCGCACAGAGAGTTGAACGCTTATTTCGGAAATGGAGAGAGGACAATTTAGCTGAATGGTCGTGTGCTATATGCGAAGGGTGGAAAACCGTCAACGTTGCCATCTCATCCTCCTTCGTCGTATAGGGGCCTTGCACAAGCTATGCAGTTATACTATTCCTCACAGAATATCTCGGAATCGAAATTAAATATTTGACCAGTTTTTGCTCAAGACAATGAGCTTGGCGCCGCTCACTCGACGCTTCATCTGCAGTGGAATAAAATTCAACGGGCCATACCAGCCAGGACCATGAGAGAACACAGACACAGATCAGAAGAAAGAATCAAATAAGAACTCAGGACGATAAAAAGTTCTTCCATTTCCGCAATCACGCGGTTGTGTGGTGAAGCCTTTAGATATAATACATCCAGACAAATGGAGGTAATGAAAGAGAAGTTATACAAAAAAAAATTCAAACTATTGTCCCAGTAATTTAATTATAATTAATTCAAAGTCTTTCCACAGAGCTTGACAACAACAGTTCCGCAGAGTGGACTCTGTAGCTTCTGTCGTCTTGGTATACACACAGAGGTGAATTGTTTGCTCTATAAAACAGAGGGCTCGAAACAACATTATTGAATTTACCCTGGCCCACAAGCAGGTTCTCGACGGTTTTGGATTGAGAGCAAACCGAATATCCATGCACGGGAAGAGAGACATATATGGAAAGGAGGACAAGAAGAGAACGATTGAAAAACTCTGGCTTCGCCTCTCGTGGAAAGCCTTCCGAAGTTTCCCCAATGCAAGAGTGAGTTCCACATCACTCTGAACTTGGTAAGGTAAATCAGGACTTGAAATAATTCAAGTTTAACTCCAAGTAAAGCCATAGATTTTGGAATAAAAGAATCCATCGTCAGGTATATCTATTTAAAGAAAATATTTTAATAGAAATCCAGATAAGAAAATGATCAGATCAATGATTCTTTTCAATTTTCAGGTTGCATAGGTACTGTGTACATATACTTACTACCCCTGTGTGGTGAGGCGTTACCAGTGATTGGTGAAAGTCGTGGAACATCTTCAATAATTTCAAGCTCAGCAGTGGCAGTGTAAACTCCGTTTATGGTAGCAAAGCAGCGCAGTCGCAATCGACCAGTGTGAAAAAGTCCACTGGATGCCTTGAGCTCAAGTCCAGACCAGGTCATCAGCATTTTGTCCCTGGAGATACTGCCACCACGGATTTTGAACTGCATGGTGGTATTATTCAGCTGCAAAGACAAAGGACAGAAAACATTCTGAGTTAGTTGCTGCTGCGTTGAATAGCAAAACAAAAAATGGAAAGAAAGAATGAAGGAAAGACATCAAGATCTTTTCATTGTACCATGCGTTCACTCGAGTGTTTGGTGGATATACATATATATATATACATATATACGCAGGGGAGAGGAACAAAAGAAGGATAGAAATGGCAGAAGAAATGGGGAAGCCTTGAAGTACACTCATTCGAGGGTATTACTCCAAGGGGAGAAACAAACAGGGCGTGAGCTCGTTCCTGCTGTATCGGTTTCAGTCCTGTTGAGAAGATCCACTCGTTGATGCTCTCTTTCTTCACTCTCTACACTTGGACGACGATGACGACGACGACGACACCTTTGTCCAGATTCTCACCAGGGGGATATGATGCCAGGCGACTCTTTTCTGTGCTTTCCTTCCTGGCACAATCTTTTTGCGTCGTCGAGCAGATGGCCCAGCATTACGTCGACAACTCATGACGGGGACAAGTCGAACTGGAGCGTTTGTTTTTTCTTTATCCTTGGTGAAGACAAATGGAGAGAAGGGAAGAGTATGACAAAAGAATGCACGCAGTTCTTTGTTCTTATATATGTGTCTCTATGTGAAAGAGACTTGAGCAAGAGAAACCAGTGTTTTTCTCTTGCTCCAAAGACGTTACATGGCTATGAGAAATTTGTGAAATAAAGTGGAAACGAATTGCCGGGGTCTTGGAACTAGTATTGAAAAGTTTATTCGACTGTACAGAGCGAATGGTCTTGCGAGTTTGGCACGACATCAACCCTATATCCGTCGGGGTTTCGTCGGTTCTCGAAGGTACCTTCAATTTCTCGTTCAAATTTATCCACCTGAAGAGAACGTTCTTTTATATCATTTAAAAAAGTGGGATAATCTCAGATGAGATTTATTCTGCGGATAAAAATCTGATTATATCGAAGGGATCGATGTAGTCTTTTTCGTTCTGTCCACGAACAGATGAATGATATATGTCCTCAGGTATATGTACATACATAGATGTAGGACAACCTCGAAGCCTCTCCAGAGTGATATAAACATACAAGAGTGGAGACGAGTATTGAGAGGCAGAGGGTGAATAGCAAGATCCAGTCGTAAAATCTGTTTTCCTCTACGAATGCCTTCCGAATCGCTTTTTCTCTCTATACTTCCGAGTACGCTCCACTCGAATCGCATATACTACACACCCAAAGACCTTTTTATCTTGCATGCAAATAACATTTTTTTGTTTGACTCTGAAGAACTCTCTGTCCTCTTTCTATAGACATAACTAATTTGTCAAACAATTGAAATACAATGGAAAACTTTTGAGAGAGTATGAATGTAAAGTAGATTGACATGGAGTTGTGAATGTAAATGATGATTCCAGTGGCTAACAATTGCCCTGGTTGGGATTAATTTTAATTTGCTTCACAGTCTGGCTGTTTAAAACGAATTGATGAAACGTTATGAAAGTTAACGAACACCCGCGGCAATCCACAGCGATCAACATCACGTTGTGTTTCTGTCAAAGCTAGTCATACTGCATAAATTCTGTCCGCTTTGATTTCCGCATAACGAACATTACAATTCACTTGCTGCCTCTCACTCTTCCCCGCTGCCTGACTGATGGCGATGAAACCCATTTGTGGATGGGACAAATACCCACGAGCACATCATACAAATGTAACATCTGTCTCCTGGGATATTATGCCGTTGATGATGGAAGAATATGTTGAAAATAGCTCCGCAGAGGTATGGAGAATAAGTATGGAGATTGAATTAATTGTAAATTGAAGTGATGAAAGTGAGATATATAAATTAAACTGGTAAGCAGAACCAGACTCTGTAGAGTATTGGAGAATAATCCGGAGGCTTTTCAATGTCTGTTTGCTTTAGGTATCGCTTGGAGATTATACCAGCTCATCTGCATTGAACAACATCACACATGCTATTCTCATGTTTACACCAAAAGAACGTTGAAATTGTTTTCTCTACTCCAGAAGAATACATGTAACATTTCGTTGTCATCGAATATCGATTGTGTGTACAACAATGGAGAGCTTCTATTATTTTTAAATTAATTTCTTTATCAATTTTTAAATACACCAGGTCACTGGCTAACAATTGATGTAATTTAAAATGATTTTCCACCGAATATTATGACTCCTATTATCATCATTAAAAGTCCAGGAGTCACAAATATTTATCATCTTCAAAGACTCTACAATTTTATGGAAAATTTTAAAATAAAAATAACTGAGTACTATAATTTATAGTCTAGTTAATCAGCATGAAAAACTTAATTCATTTAGAGAACAAAGAAAAGTTTGATATAAAGCAAAAGAAGTTTACTCCAAAAAAAGAAGCCTGGAACATTTGAAAAAGTCCATGGACACAAATGAAAGCGATAAAACGAAAGTTTAGAAGCGACGAAAGTGGCTTGAAATCGCACGGATTTGCCAGCTGCAACGATGAAATAAAGTGATGCCTCTTCCTCTCTTCTATCTATCTATCTATTCACTAGCTTCAGAGTAATTCAGAATGAATCACCGATGCAATCCTCGCCAAACGGAATTAGCTGATAGCTCATTTTCAAATAAAGCCTCTCGTCACGTTCCATGAGTGCGTCCTTCAGCTACTGATCAAATAGACACGACTAATGACGTTGCTTTTCAGTTGAACACACTATGTATATACATACTAACTATACTGGAAAATATCCAGGCCGAGAAACATAAATATCCGAACAAAGTTGAACAACAGTGCAAAGAGGAAGTCATCGGTCTTTCTCTTTTTCTCTATCTTGCTCTCGTTGTTGGATCGATTGCTGCTCGTCTTTGGAGCTTGGACGTTTTGCCTTTACCTCCTTCTCCTGTGCACTCTCTCTCCTGTCTCTCAGCTTTTCCCCTCGGCCGCGAGTAAATATTTCCCAAGCCACTCTGCCTCGTTTTACCACTGGTAACTCCTCTTCCTCCGCCTACTTCTCTCGACAAGACGAGTCTTCCTCCAGCATCCGGCTCACAAAGTCTTCCAGAGACTACGGTCAAACCTCTGCTAGTCTGTGAGCTTTTTAAATTTCCTTGGAGAGTCATGTTCTTCCCTTTTATCTTGCCTCACTCGTGATGCTCCTTCAATTAAAGCCAAAATAGATACAAAAAAAAGATGTGTTTGCTAAACTTGTTGTTGGTATAGTCATTGAAGCATCAGTGATGAAGTTATATTGAATGATTCGTATACATACTGATGCTTTCATGTAGAAAATGCTTTGTCACCTCAGCCATCCGATGAGAGCCTACTAGTAGTATAGGATATGTATGTGAGACAGGCAAATTCTCTGGAGGGTTGAAGCGACACACGATCGGGGTAACGGAGAACGTGTTGGGATAGGTGCGAGGGTGAGCAAAGTAGAGAGAAGCTCAGACACTCGAGTCGAATGATCAATCCTCTCCTCCTACCCTCGTGGCGTGAGCGAAGAAAGGGACTCAGCCAAGCCCTGGCACGTACGCTCAGCTACATATGTACAAAGCGAGAGCTTTCGTTCACCGGGGCACATGCAGCCGAGTTTCTGGATACATAAGAGCGCTCCTGCATATCACATGTTGTGTCTCAGCTTGTCTCTTTTGTCTTCCCCCCTTCATCCTTGGCAATAATTTTCGTCTAGCCTCTCTGGCTCTATTCCTCAATATTAATGACAAAGCACTAGACACATACACTGTAGAGTAATAATATCTTTAAAGTAAGATTAACATAACGTTGACAATGAAACATTGTTTTAAACTTTGATTCTAGAGTTTTATATATTTTTCAAGATATCTTGGAAACGATACAAGATACAATGAAAATGCAAGAGACCTTTTTTGTAGGAAATTCAATTTTCTCTAAAATTGGATCTATTCATTTTTACTGTATTCCCCATAGTTTTCAAGATATGATGAATTTTATAAAACATTCCAATCAAAATAAAAGCAAATAATGAATCCAATATATTTGAAAATGAATCCAATAATTTAAAAGTCTGCAAAAATGGATATTGCTTTCAGGAAGATGGTAATTGGACTTCTCATCCACTCTCAACTCCTCATGGAAGATAAAAAATATAGAAGTGACTTGTCTCCAGTGAGGAAAAGTACGTCGAGAAAGTTTAATCATCCTGAGAAGTCACGTAGAGAGTGAAGTCCATGATACTCACTGGATCTCCGTTGATAGTCCACGTGACATTGGGGGCAGGATGGGAGGCTCCTGATGTGCAGTTTGCCTTGAGTATTTCGTCGGCGTGTATGCGCTGCTTCTCCACTACGATCACTGGATCCGTTTCTGGGACATCTGGTGATTATATAATTTATATTAATCGGTGCCAGGTGTCTGTGGGTGGATTAAGTCGTGCCTGGCTTCATGCCAGACATCTTGTTCAACTATGAGAACATAGTCAGTGCATAGGTCTGCATGTTCATCATGACACAGACATTTAAAACGTTTAGTAAAATGTATATATAATACTTACCAGCTATTTCCATTCGTTTCTCTTTTGTCGCAGTGTGATACGTGGGCATGTCCTCTGATACCTCGCATTTATACCGACCAGTCAGCTCCCTAGAGACGTTGACGAGCGTCACGTCGTTCCTGTCCGAGTTGGAGATCTGCAAAACGTTCAACATTAATGTAGCATCCGTGCTCTCTGATGTATTTTTCTTATCGACTCCATTTCCCTACAATCCTTTGCTCTTTTTATTCTTTTCTTACTCTCTTTCTCTGTCTGTCTCTCTCTCTCTCTCTCTGTTATACATCTAAATCGTCTTTTCTTTCCAGTCGACATTTATATGCATCGCATGATCGTACCACCGTGCTCGGGATTCGCTTTGCCAATGGCTGAACCTATCACAACGAATCTTCCGGTTGGAGTCTCTCTGAGACTTGTCTCGAGAATTTTCTGAATTAAACTCTCTCTGCAGGATCAGCCGGATAGTAAGTACATATAGGTATCTACTACATACATAGCCAGTAAAATATGAAGTCACTGATGGTGAATGAACTAAGAAATAAATTTTAAAAGCAAAGTAAAATGATATTTAGTTAAAATTATAATGGTAATAGTAATACGGTCGTGATAAATGAGGGCGAAGCTTTTAAGTTTATGTACAGGGTAAAGTGGTGGACGAGTCATAATTCGCGGGTGTAACAATCCACGGACAGGCACGATGAAATGGGCGGTACTCGTTGGACACACTTTGTGCTCTCTCAAGCGGATTCTATATTTTCGCTGGTGGTTCAACAGTGTATTTCAGTGTTGACCACATTCAAGTTCAAGCCCTGGAACACCATCAGTCTGTGCATCTGCATGGGTAAGTAGATATATCCCACTAATATAAAAATAGAAAAAAAAATACGGGTCAACAATGTTATTATATATTAACGAATTTGAAAGAGAAATGAATTATTTTTCAGTTTAATTAAAACATTTTTTATCACTGTCATATATGAAATAAATCGTTGCATTTTTTTTTGTTTCACACTCGATAAGCTGTCGATTGATGTATTGGACTGTAAATGATTTTTTTGTGTTGTCCCAGATATTTTTATTCTCTTTTTTGTGTGTGTGTGTGGGTGTGTATGTGTGATTTGTCACTGAAAAATCACGAATTTTCTCGGATTCCTGATTGGTATAACAAATATAAATATAAACATATCAATCAATCTGCGTCAACCCTTTGTTCTTTGTTGGGATAAAAATGAACGGGGAAAAATGAAGAATACGACGAATATATCAAAACAAAATGAAAAGGGAGAACAAAAGGAGAAATATAAAAGGACAAGAGCTTTATTCGATTCCTTTGAGAGCACATCAGTGTAGTAGTAGTAGTAGTAGAAGTAAAAAAAAAGGAAAGAGCAACGAACGTCAAAGAATCGGGATCGACAACTTGTCTCATTTTTCCTCCACTCGCCGGTATGCCGACTTATATATATAAAATACGATCAACGAGAAAGAGATCCTGATGGTGGCGAGCGCCATCCAAGGACTGAGAGAGGCAAAGGAGAGAAAATCGACGAGTTCAAAGACCCGTTGGACAGAATTTTAAAAGTCCTCCAGTTCAGGCCAAAGGCCGATCATAAATCAACCGGTATATCGATTCTTCATGGGACACGTTGCGCATTTCCATGGCGAATATCGTGACTGGGTATATATGTATATATATAGTATATAC
>JABSMT010001185.1:0-10588 GCA_018902335.1 Eumacrocentrus americanus | reverse complement strand
ATATATATATTTGTCAGGCCATCGAGCCTCATTTTATGCAGGAGTAGGTGTACAATATACATGTTTTAGACTTCTTGTACGGCGTCTCTCGGCATGGGTAGGGAACGTTCAATGACCCGGAGAGGACAGAAAAAGATAGGACTATATAGAGAAGGAGAGAAAGAGACTTAGCTGGGGCACTCCTCAAACCTAAAGCTGAGATAAATTCTGACGATATTTCGTAAGTGGTAAAATATGAAAGGAAAATGTGAACATTGAGCCATCAACATTTTGTTTGTTGCCATTCATGCGCCAACCTTGATTTCATGACACAAATTCTCGCGCTCGCTGAGAGACGGAGAACAGTTAGGTAGCATATTACAGTCCTTTGGACTCTGATGATGGTGACGAGCTTCCATACGGGATATGGTACAAACCGGAATGTTCACTGGTTTACTGGTACACCGGTATATATGATATCAAAAGGTCCACCAACCAAATTATGAGAGTGTCGTTGGTTCGCATTAAAATGTGCACTAAGTATGACAGACATATATGCATAAATTATATATGTACATACATATATCGCTCCATATAGAAGCTTATCTGAATGGGCGAGTGCATTGTTCGTCAAGTAGGTAAACTCGCGTGTCTCAAGTATAATCCTTGACTAAACCGACGAGAATGAGTACACCATGTGCATATAAGTACACATATGAGTGCGAATAAACTGCATCGAGGGAAATAGAAGTAAAGTAAATAAAAGTGGGCTGCGCGCTTTCAATGTCTCAGAGTGGAACGAACAAACCAGAACCGGAAAAGAAACGCTTGATCGTACGGACGACTTTTCGCCAACACAGTGAAAGCTAATGCACATTGAATAGAGAGCATTGCAGAGAATAAGGCGGCGTCAATCAGTAGATCGCTCTAGAGCCGAGGGGTATCTATATCGTCGTATATAGAAACTTTTAAAATATATGGCCTATTAAGAGATTGTTGCACACTCCAAGAATCTTATTGAGGGCAACTCGATACATACGTTGCACAGCCAGACATCGTCGTCCGCCGTTTAGATCTTTTTATACGGTATTTGAAGATCTGTCTGGTGATAGTAGACATGTACCATTAATTTTTTTTTATTTCACGGAAGCGCAAGTCAGCGATATAATGGCGAGAATTCACTCTTGTTTACCATTAATAATCAACGCTACAATAATGTATGCTATAAATACGCATTACAGCTTACGATATACAGGTATACATCATAGCCCAATGTTGACGGTCTTAACGAGAGAAAGTTGAAAGCACAGGTATATCACTTACGTGCACTGCTTCCTTTCGAGATGCCTGAGATACTTAATTAGTTAAATAATTAATTACAGTAGAAACCCAGTTAAATATTCACATTATTTTACTTAGTAATTTTGAAAATAAGTAACAGAAAAGAAAAATCAAAAAGATTATTGCATCGGATATTGTATTATTCTACTTACAAGGGCCCAGTTGGGCGATGTCTGTAAAAATAATTGCAATAAACGAATATAGAACCACCGATGCTTGTTGTTACAATTGAAAGGGATCGGTGGTTCAATAGTGGAATATTGTTGTGTGCATAGATATTAATATTACGATGTTTAAAATTGCTTCCTGTTTGTCCGCAGAATGAAGGCCCAGTGATAAGTGAAGACTGATTTTATTAATGGAGGACAAATAGGAAGGAAAACAGTAGTAAAATGTCAAGGAAATGCAGATACTTTGTACAACATGCTTGGAAGCAAGACCTCTGTGCCAATTGCTTTGAGTCACGAGAAGAGCATAGGAGATCATTTGAACGATCAAATTTGTGCGTTCCACAGGGATCTTCAAGAAATATCAAGGTTAATTAACACAATTATAGACGAATAATGATTTTATTTTGTAATTTCAATCCAGAATTTTATCACTAAATTTCATTTATTTCATTTGCAGGGTATTCTCAGAGATTGTCAGAACGTCAGGCAACAAATTTCAGAGACGCAACGAAAAAACGTTGTCTTTCCTGAGTCTCTCATTGAAATAATCGGTTATGGCGGTGACGATTTATACGAAGATGAAGAGGATGCTGATTCTCTTCAAAATGACACAGAAGGCGTAGAAGGATCAAAAAGCTTGGAGGATTATATTCCTGACAGCGAGGAAGATCGTGTGCTGAATAATCTTACACGAACGAATACGAATTTCAATCGAATCACTGCAAATCTCGAGAAATCATCGCCATCGTCCTTATCAAATAACGATGTCAATGTCGCGACTAAAAGCTTCCCCAGTCTTATGCTTGGGAATACCCAGAAGGACGCCGAGGGTAAGAAGAAGACACTTTTGGTTTCTGTGACGCCATTTGGAGCTGATTCGGGCTCTTCAATAACCGGAAGATCATCAATAATAGCGAAAAGACCATTGGAAAACCGAGACATTGATTTGCGTCCCAGTATAAAGAACAATGTAGTTAATATTTCGGATGCTGACAGTAAAGAAAAGAATCAAATCCACGAGAAAATTATTGACATGCCACTCATTCAGTCAAATCAATTCACCTCGATGGTGGAGAAGACTGAGTCTTGGAATCAAACCTCACTATCGGATGCTCGATTATCCATTAAAAAATCATCACAATCTATGCAAGCACCTGAAGAAGAAAAGAAAAAAGAGCGCGAGGAGTCCGTCGTCTCGAAGAGATCTAGTTGCAACCTTAGAACGAGTGTAGAGTTGACTTTTCCAACAAAAAATTCTGATTTGTCACGTGAGATTATTAATGACAGTAAATGTTCCAAGGTGGAAGATATCAGCTTCATCCAATCGACAGTAATCAAAGAGGAAATCGTTATTCCTGACTTGAAAGAACGCACAATCGAGGGTGAGTCTGTTACATCAGAGTCAATGGAGAATTACGATCGACAATCGGCATTGCAAAAAAGTCGAGAAGATGCTGGCGCTCCAGATGGAAGAGCGGACGAGGATGAGATAGTGGAGCCAACAGTAGCACCTGATTTGTCTTCCACCTACGACACTACAGCTCTTTTATCTCCTACATTACCCATACCTATTCCTGCGCTACCACGAAGCTCATTTCTTCACGGTGAGACCAATGTCAAAGACACAATTCTTCCTCAAAGATCAATTCATTCTGAATCAAAGCCCATTGATGTCAAAAATTCAACTAGTCACGTTAACATGCCATCACATGCGACACTTAAAGACGCAAAAAAGAGCAACATAGAGAAAGAGAGATCTGCAGTAGTAGAGATCAACCCAAACGTAAATTCGGATTGTTCAAAGTCGAATAAAAAAGATGTTGTGCCACCAGAACCAGAACAGATTCGACGCAGGATGGCTCCAAAGCCACCTGACACTGTGTCAGAGGATTCAACGAGCTCGATATTTGCTAGAAAGCCTGCACCGAATATCAAATCTGATTGCCCAGTGGTGAGAGAGAAGGAAAAGCGCGAACGTGCTACATCGTGTAGTCCAAAGTTTCGAATGGCAGATAAAAAATCATTCAGTCAGTCCTTCTCGACAATGAATACTCCGGAAGTCCCTGAACCTGTCAATTCCAAAAGGAGCATCTCCTTGTCGCGGTATAGTCCGACGCCCTGTCCTAAAGCATCAATGTCAAGTCCAGTCGAAGAAGAAATTAAGAAGAAAAGCAAGCCGCGCTTTTCTCTCAAGCGTTTGTTGCGTATGGGAGGGTCAAGAAAAGACATGGACATAGCGGCAACGGGTTCATTCTTTGAGAGTCTCGACAATGTTTCGTACACACCTCAGCACAAACCCAGACCAGAGATCATTCATCCTCTGGAGCTTGATGGCGCAGCGGTCGAGGTATTGCGACATGATAAGCTAATCCAGAGTCCAGAAGGTCATCAAGTTGAATCCACTGATTCTAAAGTCGATGATACACCACGCTCTTCTCAAAATATCACTGGTTCGTAAAATGCAATTATCATTATTCCCTTATTTCCAGTGATTGGGGTGATTTCACCCAATTAAAAAAGATTACCAACTATTATTTAATTGAAGAAAATAACTATTTCCTAAGGCCTGATTTCTTTCGCGAGCCATTAATCATTTTACGAGTGAACATTTCAATTAACTTGGTGAATTTTTCTCCAGCTCGTTTGGGAAAGCCTCCACCGCCTCCTCGGAATTCCCAGTTGCAAAAAAGCAATTGTGTGCAGCCGCTCACAAGCAAGTTAACTAGAGCTCCGTTTTTATTAAAGAACGAACATGACACCGAATTGTCAGCCGACGCTGATAATTCGTCGTGGCAGTCAACTCCTGGCCACAGCTTAACCAGCGACTCAATCTATGCCAATTTAGGTAAGTTTCGACCAATACAGTGCAACTGATATCACGCTATTTTAAAGGATCTAAAGGAAAAATCACACACTGTTAACTGCGCGATATATAATATTAGCCAAACGTCAGCTTCAAGCTTGTGCAAATGAAATAACTCATGTAAAATTCATTATTGAATGTAAATGTCAAAGTACGAGTTTTACATATAGACCCTTCCCTCTTCCTGATTGTCCCGTCCCACCTTTTTTTACTCATCTCGTATTTATCTTTTTTTGTTTATTTTTGTAAGTGGCTACTTTTATGGTACGGATAAATTATTCTGTGATATATATACGCGTTGCTCGAGTCGATTGAATAGAATAGTACATACTGAATAGAAAATATCATTATACCTCAAAATTTATGCTTAATAATAATAATAATAAAAGTGGCTATTTGAATAAAATACTCTATATTTGTTTGCGATCGTGTGCTATAATAGTCCACGGAGCAATTCAAAAATGCGTTTCGTCGACTACATAAAGCAAAAAAGCGAGAAATGAAGAAGCAGCGAATGAGCGAGTAAGTGCAAACTAAATGCATGTGGTTTTGGTGTACGCGCGGATAAACGCACGTACCGTTGTATTAATTGAGTATAAATAAATGATATGAAAATGCCTTGTGTGTCATGATGTATATACTAACCCTAGCGTTTGACGAATGGCATATGGGCCTGCAGCAGCGGAGGATGTTGCAGGTGAGGTGAGGAGCGGCCTTGCACCCTCCAAACCTCAACGAACGGCAAGTCTTCGAGGTGTCCAGCCTCAGACGATGATGAAGACACCATCGTCAGCTCTTCAGCTGCATATGATGAATGGCTTGTCGTTGAAGCGTGAAAAGTCAAGTACCGCTGATACACCAGCCAGCTTGGATTCATTTGACTCGGTAAAATGATTATACGAGTTCATAAAGTCATATGAATATTACAATGACTCATTATTATTTTTTCTTTAGACCTCGAACGACAGTTATGACGTCGAGCTTCGCCTGTCCAGTTCACCAGAGTGTGATGTCTCGAGCATGGAGTTTCATAATATCAATGAAATAATTCAGGCAAATGCAGTCGACAATAACTTGAATAATGAACGGTATCATCACCCTCATGTATTTTCACGATCGAGTACGCTTTCCTACTGCGATATGGAGACCGTCAGCGAGCTGAATGTAGTGGATGGAAGTGATATGAGGCACGAGGTAGAGTTCTCTTGCAGAATATTAATTTTTTTTAAACTAGAAGAAGAAAATTTAATGATTAATAACAATAATAACAACATTTTGTGCAGAGATCCCGTGAGGATCGTCGAGATTGTAAAAGCAAAAGCGAGGAATTGTTTAGAGTTCGCCAACGTAGAAGCCGCAACATGGTCCATCGAAGTTTAGAAGATAATTATGGGGCTGTTGTAATCGCTAATCATGAATCTCTCGCCCAGCTACTCGAACAAGTATGTTTAGTTGCAAATAATTTACGAACTGCTGGCGCGCATGCATATTCAAGATTGTTATTTGTTGCATTTTTCTTTTTGGAGTTGGTTCAAGCCGATCACTCGCCAATACCGACAAATCTCCGAATTCTGAAGACATCTAGACCACGATTAAATGATTTCAATATTGATGTGGACTCGGTGAAAATCATTGGCAAACGAACATTCTGCTCAGCTACATGGAATGAACACAAACTCAGTCTGTGCTTTTCACGCGACGGTCTCACCTCGCTCATCACTCATAGAGATATTTTCCTAGTGCCCATAGTGGAATTCATTGATTCCATTTCAGACAATATTCCAAAAAATTGGGTTCATTTTAGGAATAACGAGGATGGTATTTCATTTCATTTCGTTTATTATAACTGCTATTGATGTTTAAGAAAATAATGATTTCAAATGTATAATGGTCACGACGCTTTGATATTTACAGTGACTGTGTCAGTTTTGAGACGTCTCCAAGTGAGCACAATCAAATTATTTTCGGTGTCGTTACCAAATGAACGACAGAACAATGAGGGCTCTTATCGACAGTGTTGTTTGGTGCTCCTACAATTTGTAAATGCTCTGAAAAATCTTCAAGCTCGCGGTATCGAGGAATTCTCGAGGAGCCTCATCAATGTCATACTCTGTAGAGAGGAAAAAGACTCGTGCTATCGTCTCTATCTTTTGCAGAGGTATAATATGATTCAAAATACCTCATAATATAATATATTTGATGAAGTAATAATTTCATAAATGTCATAAAATTGCAGTTTGCACGTGGATATAAGCGACAATCGTGAAGACTATGTCTCATTGTGCCAATGTGCACTTGTGGCTCTTCAGGAGCTTGATTTGATGAATAAACTCCCGGTGATTAGAGAACTTTTAATACGAGAACGAGCAGTCAGTCTTTCGCAGGTATGCAGAGCAATATTGTACTACTGATTCAATGTGGATTAATTACTCGGTCATTTATTTCTCCCCTCATTTAAGGTAAAGGCCGTACTTGAGTATGCACTGTGGGGGCCGCCTGACGTAATTTTGGGTGACTGGAAGGAGCGAGAAATCGTGCTACAGAGATGGCTTGATCTCGAGAGAGCAAATGTCCTTCACACCTTGGTGCGAAGCAGGACACATCCTTCACTTACTGTTGCTAACGAGTATCACGTCACATTCTTGGTTCATACAACTGCAAAAATTATGTGTGAGGCATCTGTACTACTCGACGAGCAGCGCTCGTTAAACGAAATGAGTCCGGGTTTATTACTGGAGAAGTTGTGACAGCTATTCTGTTCTCAAATTGTATTTTTTCTTATTCTTCGTAATAATATATATTTTATTATTTTACAGACTGCCATTAATCATTTTATCAGCATACCATAAATACCTGACATGTCTTTCTATCTGATGAAGTGGATAACAAAAAAATTGAACGCAGATTGTTGATTTTTTGAGATAATTTTTTTTCTGTCTTTTCAATAGTACACAAAAAAGCCTTGTCACTTGGAAGAGAAAGTACCTGTTGAAACACAATGTTATCTATTATTTAAAAAAAAGCATTCAGATGATGACATCTATATAAAACAATACGGGCATACAAATACAACATTCTTGTTCCGCAATTCAGTTCTTTCGTCCTCCGCGTCGTTTCATAGACGATGTACATTGTGGACAATACCACTTTCCTTTTGGTGGCGCAGTTATTCCTACGCAAGGATAGTGAAACCACTCGAATGGGCACTGTGAAAAGGATGACATTGAATTATTTTAATACAATAAGACAATAATTAATAGAAAGGAAAAGAAAACAAAGAGCTAGATGTATATTGATCCTTACATCGGAATTATCACAAGCAACCATATCGCCGTAAGAAACTTGATTACATATACAGTATCGTGGTTCATTTGGGTCATAAGTCCAATCAGGATTATCAGAATCCGCAATAGTTGCAGCAGCAGCAGTGGCAGCTACCACTGGTGGCGAAACTGGCGGTTGAATAATCGGAGTGACGACACTCGAGCTTGGTACTGTTGTCGCAACTTTCCTGAAACGCGAGAGCATATAGTCCGGTGTAGTTTTCGCGACGTATTCAGCTTGGGTGTCTTCGACCTTAGGAGTCGCGTACTTTTTATGTTTTTTCGTAGTTTCTTGAATAGCGGCAATCGCGGTTTTCGCGGCCCCGGCCAATTCTCTACTAAACTCAGCTGCGTGAACGCCGCCACTAGTATTAATTGCCTCGTAACTGGCTTTAAGACTTGCCGTTCGTCTACCCTGTTGCATTTGTTGTGTTGCAGCAATCGCCTGCGAAGCTGCAACCGCAATGGCATTTCCGCCAGCCCCAATATGACCGAGATTGTAGCTAACCGTACCGACGGAATTTATATTTGCCGTTGGGGTAGATGATAAACTTGTTGCAGCAATTAACGGCCCAGAATTGGCTGAAGCCGGTCGAGATTCGGGAATAGTCATCGAGATGTTTTCAACAGCTAATCGCTTCTCAACTGACGCTGTTGAAGCATTTGAATCTCTTCGTTTTTCTGATCGTGCTGCTTTATAAAAACCAACAATTCAGTAGTAGTATCAAGTAGTCTGGTCATCAATTAATACAACTTCAAGATCTGTATACTTACAGTGACTATGATGATCTCGCGATGATCTACTCGATGTAAAACTGTAACGATTCTCTTTTTGACTACTATTAGTCGGTGGTTGATCGAGTTCCAAGGATCGTTTCTCTAAAATCTCCGTAATGCCTTTATTGTCCGCTTCGAGTTCCATTTTAAATTTGTGCAACTCCTGATCGAGCCTCCTCAAGTATCTGTCTACTAGATCGTACATTTGATTAGCTAGATGTACTTTTTCATCAGCATCTTCGAGGGTCTTGTAATATTCTTTTCTTATATTCTCATACTCCAATTCTTTCTCGCTGGGTTTCATCTTTTTAGCACTTGAAAAAAATGTTTTTACTTTCTTTTCTAAACTATCCATAGAATCTGAAAGCAGGAATTATTAGAAATCACCAATTAGATTAGATTAATTATTGTAATTTTGTGGGCATATCAAGGGAAAATATTTACTTTGAACACCTAAATCCATCTCACGCATTTCCGTAAACCGGTCCCTCAGCTCTTGGGGTAAGTGTTCTATCACTGAAATACAAAAAAAATCCATATTATAAATTATAAACTATAACTACTAAAGCATAGTGTATACTATTATTGCTAAAATAAACAAAAAAAAATACAACTGAAGGGCCTAATATCAACAATTGACTTTTATTTTGAATTCAATCATAAATATGAATGTACTAGCCATCCTGAAAACATTGACCTAACCTAAAAAATACTGGTTAGGCATTCGACAAAAGTGCTTGAAAATACAAGCGACCATATATTTCTAATTGTTTTTTTCTCGCATCATCTCATTACTCATTAACTTAAAGTACAAATTAATCATCCAATTCATTATGCAATTAATCGTTACAATTGTAATCTCATCAAGGAATCAAAACGTGCAGTAGCACCCCAAGTGCGGCTACAAGATTTTCACCTACTTTCAACGTAATCTTCCAAGTAAAGCATTTTTCCTGTTGACGAATTCTCGTCGAAGTCCTTGGAATTACTGTACTCTAATACACAATTAAAGTGCTATTTGAGAGTGAGCTTATAATAGTCAAACAGTGGCACGAGCCTTCACGATCGGATGCGTGTGTCTTACTGCAAGGAGAGCACGTTGTCCTCAGTTAAAATAGGTTCCTTGGATGTATTCGTATTGAGAGTAAACTATATTACTTTCTTTGTTATTAATCCCATTTAATTACAAGTTTAATAATTGACCTTATCACATGATTTACCAGTCAATGAATGAAATATCTGTAAAACATTTGTCGAATACGGGTGTATGGTTGTGGCGGGCATCTTGAATCTGCGCGTTCAATCCAGGGCCGTACAATCTCAGGGATTTCGATGAGAATCATGTCCTCATTGATGAGAAGACATAATCCATGGATATATGATTGATATTGAGTTTGGTTACAGCAAATATGATGCGAAGAAGTCCAACTCGTTTGGAATTACGTCTTGACGATCTCCAGGAGTATGAAGTAATAAAGAAGGAGCGCGAAGTGAAGAAAGTAGCGGATAAATCAGCGTTCAATCCACCAGCGTGGAGTGGCAAAACTCTGCAGAGCGAAATCCAAGAGAGGATTGGATATGTTCCTCAGCAATCAGCGCATTTACCACAGCCACGATCTACTATTTAATGAAATTGTTCTCTTTCGTTCTACTATCTTACTTCTTGTAGTCGCCTATTTTTAAGAATCATTCGTATGTAAAATTGGATTTACAATAAAGTAAAGTTTTGTACTTATTCAATTTTTATAAATCGTTATTTATCTCTCCTTTCAATGAACGTTGGTACAATAAGATAATAAAGAACAATGTAAATGCGGTACAATATTGCTTGAAACAATTATAATGAACGTTATTGCTATGATATTTATAGCCAGTCTTCTGTCCCGCACATTTGTGATAATGCGCTTCAATTACAGTCCTTTGTTGAAGTAAAGATACTTGGGTGGCTCCTTATTGCCGCAGTTTTTTATCAAAAGTTCGTAGTTCTTAGGCTCCCATTGTTTCAATGTGCTCGAAGCAATTGCACTGTGTAATTTTAAAAATAAGAAAATATAGTCAATCTTTACGATTGATTAATTATGATAAATTGTATTTGAGTACTTACCAATTTTGTGGGAATATCGCACACGCTGTAG
>JABSMT010001174.1:0-10594 GCA_018902335.1 Eumacrocentrus americanus | reverse complement strand
ATATATATATATACATACACCTATGTATATGGTCTCTCGGTGCAACGACAGCTGCGCGACGCGTCTTTACTTATTATGTGTAAGCATGTGCATAGGGATACGTGATGAACTGCACGGCTGATCGCGTCGATGGGCTTGATCGGGATCTTGTTTTACCACGCACGCGAGACCTCATCGACTTTGCGGGTAATTACATCAATGGACGTGTAGCGCGTAATGAGTCAGGCACGTGTGCAGAGTGCCGGTCATCCGGTCGCTTTTATGACTGCGGCAGTGAACAAGGTCCCTCTCGAGCCGATTAACCAGATATATGTATATGCACACACATCCAGCACAGAATGCATATATCTATTTTTTTCTTTTTGACTAGAGAAAAAATACTACTTCGTTTTCTACCAATCGTAGCTAATAATCGTGCCATTTTAAAGCTATCAGTGCAATTGGACAAAACAAAGTAGTTAGTGAGCCAGACGAAGTAAAAGAAGCCACCTTGGGGTGCAACGAAGTGGAGAAAGAAAGAAGTAAAACACATGCCATGAAGGGCTCGTGCCACGATCCAGAATATATCTTGTGCACGTTGCAGCTGTCCTGACATCGCCCCTCTATATACTGTTTAAGACACAAGGAGGGATCTCTTCAGGCTTCTTTAAACTAAAGCAGACCCAAGCCACCTCGAGCGGAGGAAGCGGAGGATATAAGCGTGGCTCCTGCGAGTACAGTGGGCAGAGAGAAACTCATGGGGAGGAGAGGCGTTCGCTTCTGATGCACCTGGAGTATATATCTCTATATCTTCATTTTTTTTCTTTTCTTTTTATGTGCATCCACACTTTATAGGGGGAGGAACCCACACTTGTAAGTGCGATCGAAAGGGAAATATGAATTAGAGAAAAATTGTTAATTAAGGGAATTTAATTAAGTTAACTTGATAGATGAGAGAGAGGCAGAGACAGAGAGAGGAAAGAATGTAGTAGACTGACACAAATTTTCCGGGAAATGCCGGAAGCTGAGGATAAAGTTCTCGAGCGAAATGATATGATGCGACAGCTGGCCATGTGCAACTCTTGCGATGAGGGCTACAGGGAGTGAATTCCATCAGGACTATGGGAAAATGACGTCGGTTCGAATTTCGACGAGAAGTCGAAACTCGAAATAGGTTCATGTTCCCACTTGAAATTGCAGCGAAATTGAAGTTTGGCTATTTGGCTTCAGGCTCAACATTGTGATGGCGACTCTACTCTGTACAGAGTTCAAAAATAAATCGATTCAGTATTATTAAACAGCAGTATGAGAATTGTAGTTTCATTCAATGAATGAGAACCAAAATTTTTTAAATTGGGCAAGTCACTTGCCTCCGATTTTTTGATCACCTTTCTGAAAGAAATATAATACAACTGTTCCATGTTTAGTAATTAACGTTTTCATTAAAATCTGACAAAATTGATTATATCTCGAAAACTATGTGAGATACGACAAAAATGCAGGGGGACCTTTTTTGTAGAGAATTCAATTCCCTACAAAAAAGGTTCAATAAGATTTTTTCGTATCTCTCAAAGTTTCCGAGATATTTGTAAAAATGAAAGGGTCTAAAATTTTTCATAATTTTTGAGATCTTCTTTTACCGCTTCACTACTGAATTATTGCGGACAGACAGCCGTATGTACTAACATTTGTTCATAATCATATTCTGGAATTTAACGACCATAAGATTTCAACATTTGTCAAAATTAAGAAAAATCACTTTTGGCACGAAATCATCAATACTTCTCTTATCACTGAAGTGATGTGAAGTAAGAAAATGAATTAGATTTCAGTTAGTAAAATATAATTTGATTGTTCAAGTACGTTTAGATGAATTAATGAGAACCCCTGGATATTTTGGCGACGAGGGAGCTAGAGAGAATGCGAAAATTCGGCTCACCGGACAAATTCGATCGTTGTCGAGCGTTTGACGGCTATTGGACAGAGATATATTCGGTTACCGGGGCTTAACACGAGCTCCAGGTTCGTAACACGATAACTCGTCGGCTCCTTCGACAGTTCCCCGAATAAGAGGCGAAGGTATACAACACCCAAAATAACGATTTTCAAGCTGAAAGAGAAAGAAAGAGGCAGCAGGTTCCAAAAAAATTCAGACGCGACACTGCCTAGCATCACGGTGGTCTGTCTGATAGAGGTTGGAACACATCAACGTTTGAGTCGAGGACGCTAAAAGTGAGAAGGTCAAACGCGCTAGGGACACCGTGATGTATTAAATAATTAAATGAGTCAAGTGACATCTCGGTGTCGACAGACTAAGAGGCAGGAGGGAGCACTTAGTAAATGTCTAGTTTCATTTTCATTCACGTCAAGGCTCAGTACTTTGTCTCAGATGTTCAACCTCATCGGTTTCACGTCCTCAATAATGAAAAAGGACAGAAGAAAAAACGAAAGTAATGTTACACCAAATAATTCGACGTTTACATACGTTGCATGACAATAAAAAAAAAATGTGAGAGATGGTCGTTTGTCAGAGTCGAATGGTAAGTTAAGTCATTGTCAGCCACCCACCCACCCGGGGCCACCCTCTTGCCTCTATATCTACACGAGCACCCCAAAGTAACGCCCCTACGACGATTAGATGAAGCAGACGGCGGCACCATTTCCGCGTGGGCGTACGCCAGCTAGCATTCGAGTTCTCGTTCTCGATTATACGAAAAGTCACGATCTTTCATCAATAATTTTTTTGGTCATCCACCAAACTCAGCCTCCTATATGTTCAATTGACCACTTGGAGCATGAGGATTAAATCCTATCTTGTATAATAAAATTAATTCAAATATCCACTTTTGCTGGGTACTGTCTGTGCATCATGGCTCTCTCGTTTCCTCAATGCTAACGGTGTCAGCAACCCCTAGAATCGCGGTACGCCACCCGGGTGCATCGGAATCGGAGGGTGAGCGTAGTTTGTAGGGTGTGTAACGCCAGCAAAATGGATAAAGTCTACACCTGGCCTCCGGATGGTCGACGGCGGCACGCGCTGCTCTCTCCACCTCCTTGTGCAGCCGTCTCTGTTCCTCTTTCGCTGCTGGGCCTCGTCTCGTTGGCGCGCGAGGGCCCACACCTGCCCTTCACCAACACGTTCCCCCCGTGCTGGCCAGGAGGGTCGTAAATGCACACGGATTACTCCCCTGTGCGTACATATACGTATGAGGATGGAGGAAGAGTGAGAGATGAAAAATTGGTGGGGAGTAGACGGGTGCGTTCGGCCTACAGCCGGCTGCTGCTTCTGCCTTGATCTAACGTTCTAGTCTCGTCCATTTGCAAACTGTAATCCTCCCACGAAGAGGCAGAGAAAGAGGGCATCTGATAGACATACTTTTTATGATTTAAAATAGTAGAAATATACTGAAAAGATATGTCCAATTAATTCCTTTATCCTTTAAAATTGAGAAAAAAAATTAGTAGTTACATTATGTCGTGCAACAAGGTGCAATCTTTTAGGCTATATAGAGTGGAATATGATGCACGTATATGGCATCATACTCATCAGGGCACACGGTCGACTCATCGTTCCGTCTTGCGTTATAATATATGCATACGAGCAGAATGGTGTGTATATGTATGTAGGCTCTCTCAGCTCTTGTGTCTATATATTTGTTGGGCAACGATCGTGGTGGCACGCGCACAACACCGACGATGATGATGCTAATTCTCGATAACAGCATAGTCATTCAATGACTACGAGATAGGTGTGTAACGTCGTGGTCATAAATTCTATACTCTCTCTCTCTTAACTGCACCGAGGTGCATCTGTATACATGTTGGAGCAGACTATGTAGGTGAATCTAGTTTCCTGAAGTTGCTTTTGAAAGCAAAACGATAGGGAGCAGGTGTCATACCTTTAACATTTCCAGTGTGGGACCAGAGATAAGATGGAGAACATGCAATGAATCAGGAAATGTTGAAAAATATGTATAGAGAGCCGATAGAATTCACTGAAATAACTATTTGATGCCTCTCAATAGAGGATAACAGAGAAAAGGAAGAAAGAAATGAAATATTTATTTATTTTTAGAAATAAAAATCTCCCACTATAATACTGATTCCCAGTATTGAATGCTGAGCTAGACAGCACCCAGACACCCTGAACTATTACTGGAATTGTGCGAACACAGAGTCGAGAGACGTATAGTCAGAAATGACACAGACGATAAAGAGAGAATAAGAGAGACTAGACGTCTATCATACACTCCTTCTGGCTCCTATCCTTCTCTTCTTCGTTCTGTAGCTCTTCTAGTTTCTGTTCTTGTGGGTGGGTGGGTTCTGGCGTTTCCCGAAATATTACCAGAGCTCCTTTTGCATCTCCTTTTTCTACGAGGATTCAATTGGCCGTCTTGGGCGGACTTTGTCGGGTGAGTGGAAACGACAAGGCGTGCAAAGGATTTTGAGTATGTGATGCGTTATATGTACTCGACGAAGATTTTTAGCTCTCACAATTCCAAGGGATGAGATAGACACAGAGAAAAAACTATACTTAATTTCAGAATATCATTCGTGAATTAGGAATGATTCTGTAGTGAAGTGGTAAAAGGAGATAAGTCGAGATAACTTTCTTATTGAAATCTTTCACAAAATTGATTATATTTCGCAAACTATAGGAGATACGACAAAAATGCAGGAGACCTTTTTTGTAGAGAATTCAATTTCCTTCAAAAAAGGTTCAATAAGATTTCATCGTATCTCTCAAAGTTTTTGAGATATTTGTAAATATGAAAGTATCCAGAATTTAAGAATATGTATCGATATTCTCATATTAAGATTTGTCTTCTGTGTCAAGCAGGGGAAAAATCTTGAAACAATTATGCACTATACAAGCTTCATTTTTTTCTTCTCTTCGTAGCATTATTTGTGCAGAAATGCAGATGGTCAGCGAGAATGGGTCTTGAGAAAGTATAATAATGAGCTAGCGAGGAAGAGCGAGTTACAGAAAAAAAGAGAGTTACTATACAGCACAACCCCTGGATAATGAGAATCCATCTAAGGGCACGCGGGTGTTACGAAACACGAGTGTAATTACGCGGTCTGCGGGCTTTTGGCACCTGCGAGAGAACAATAAGAGCAAGAAAGAAAACGTAAGACAGTGACGCGAGAAAGCAAAAAGATTCAAGAAAAAAAATATACAATTATATACAATTTAATTTTTCCCTGTCCATTTTCAACTAGATCTCTTATGATGTGATGGTAATCACTCCACGGGTTCTCTCCCTGTCAGACAAGAGTCAAAGCAGGTCATGAGGCCAAAGTAGAGGACTAAATAAAATCCCCTGTGGCTGATATAATCCCCCGGCGAATAAAAATAAATTGTCCGGTGGAATTTAGGTCGACCCGTCGGTCGTCGCCGTCGTCGTCGACGACGATGTTCACTAGACGTTGGACGTCGTGGCCGAGTGGCCGGCGCCCGAGTCCGGATGACGTTGACCTCGCCTCTAGGCGCCCGGATTCGTATCAGGAAGAAGCATAAGACGATGATGAAGAAGAAGAAGAAGAAGAAGAAGAAACGGTGCGACGACGCGCGCCGCGACGCTGACACACCGCGTATATTTGGTCTGACACTCTGCTGGCTGTCCTACACGCCGCCTCTCTCACTCGTATCTTTCTCTTGCCGATAATTCAGCTGGTGCTGAATATAATCCTTCTCTTCCTTCCTCCTTCTCTATTCTCTTCTCTTGTTCCTCTTTTTTCCATCAGTCCAATTTGTAACCGTACGCTTGGAAGGACGGGACGCTCGACAAAAATAATTCATAGAGTGGGCAGATGCGTTGACAGTCATCATAATAAAGACACAGACTTTATGGCAAGTCGCAGATTGCTTACAATACAATTGAGAGAAAGCAAATGATTGAGTCTCACCGGTTGTAGGACATCTCGCAGGATGCATACTGCTGTAGCCTAGCCATAGGATGAAGTGGATGAAGAGATCCTCCACCCTCGTCGCCACCGCCCCCATCTCCATCGCTGTCTGGCTGATCGTATCCGCAATTTGTAGAATCGATCTCCGTGCTGTTGGCCATTTCTCCTGCACATACAACGTTCAAACGGTCAATTGTGAATCTTCAGAAATAAAATAAGATGTTAACTGCTATCGATTGTATAATACAGCATACCATATATGTAATCGAGGGCAAAAGGATACAATAAGGAACGTGAAATCGCTTTCAGGTGCATTCAATAATTATGCCCTGACCCGTGAGAGCTCAATTTCGTTTACAAAGATCTCGGGAATACAATCTCGACCTTGGAGAAGATAAAAAATAAATAGGAAATAGTAGGTGGAAGAATAAATCGTAACGACGAGAAGGGACTTTGGTATAAACGACGTATATCGAGCATTGATCCGATTTCCCGAGTTTCTCGATATCAGGACACTCGATTGGATCAGTCCAAGGGGATCATGCTCTCTCGGGCCTCGAATTTTTCTCTTTTCAACCCTCTCGGCGCGTGTCCGAGCCAGACTCCCTTGATCCTTTCTCTCGCCTTCTCTTTTTCGCCTATATCATGATGTAGGTACCGACTGTGACTCTCAAACTCATTTAAATCACGTGCAGTCGCGCACCCCTGTGGGACAAGTCAAGTGCAGCAGCATCGAGGCCCAAGAGGACATACTGATGTTTAAACTTTTGATAAAGCAAAAAATTATTGCTCTTTGACCTTATTATTATCATTTGAAAGAATTAATCCATTTTGAGAGGATCTCCTGCACAATAATAAGATAATAGCGGCTACATTTTTTTGTAATCATCGTGAGAGAATTGAAGATGGCTCGGGTGCAAGCAGGATGAAAATGGTAGGCGAAAGGAGGGCGAAGTAAAGGATGTTGCAGGACAGAGAAGCATATTCTCCTAGGGGAGATCGTAGCAGTGAAAGAGAGAGTGGAGAGAGCAGAGGGGCGTGGCAAGATGAATGATCGCAAGACGCGGAGTATTGATCCTGAGAACTGTACTCTCTCCAACCGAGTCTCGCTCCTGTCTCTCTTGCGTTCTCACCCCTTGTGCCATCTCCGTTCCTCTCTGGCCACTTTCAATCCCCTTTCCTTTTGCACTCTCCTGCCGCTGGGTTCAGGGTCATGTGTATGTAACCCCTTTCCCATTTTATTTTTTTATTATTTCTCTGACTCTCTTGTTTTGGGGATTAAATTTTCATTGGACAGGCTCTTTAGGTGAATGTTGTGGGTACATATGTCGGAATATAATGGTTATAGATTATCGATAAACGGCCAGTAGCGTGGTGGGATTCTAATCGACAATATGCCGGAGGATGTTACAATTTCGATTAATGTCAAATGGTCATGATTTCCGATTGTGTCGGCGACTCGGTGGAAGCATTAATGTATTCCATAATTGTGGATTTCAGTACCAATACACATATAATATAAACGATTGAATGTGCATATGTACCATGTGGATTGTTCGCGTGGCAAGGAAATAAAATAGAAAACATGTATAATACTATAGTGAATATAGTCTGAGGAAATCAAGAAATGCGTAATTCGGTTGCTTAAATCTGCGTCTGTCAGTAGTGGAAGGAGAATACGAAGCAAAGCGGGAAACATCGAACCGGAAAGTTTGAACCGACAGAGCGAGAGAACAGTCAAGTTTGGCGAGAAGCTTTCAGTCTGCTTTCAGGACGAGTAGTGGTGGTGGTTAGTATTATAGAGGACGATCGATGGATCTACTGGTAAAGTTTCAGATGATGCCTGAAGACAATTCGAAACTGCATTGATGGTGTATTCACGTCTGTCGACCATCTGGACTTGATTATTCAACTCATTTGTAAAATTTGTATTTCTCGTATGCGGTGGGAATGGTGAAACATAATAAATTTATTCGCATATCAAATTTCAATCGGACGGCGCAATCGATTTGCGGAAAACGGAGGGAGACAGGGGGCACGTGGTATTCCAAGGTTTATCTGTAACGACGGGAGATAGAAACTCTGAATGATTTTTCATAGGTGTTCCTCCCAATGAACGAGCAACTTGAGATAAACTGGCAAGAATCAATTCGTCTATCATCCTCATTCTCTGACTCCCGTTATCTTTCATTCCAGGTTAGCATATGGAATCACAAGGGAAAAATTAATTTACAATCTTAAAAATGCATGCGACCTCTGTGGCTAATAAAACTTTCACAGCGGTGAACTTGAAGATGGAAATAAAAATAAAATATTAATCCCAGATAAGAGAAGATAGTTGTGATTGCTTCCAACGCATTCGTCAGTGGTATGCAAACTCTTCCGTTCCCAATATTGATGACTGCGATGGTGACGACGACGAAGACGAATCAGCAGGACAAAGGAAGAAAAGTCTAAGGAAGGCGTGGAGTTTGATCAATAATAAACCATTATGGACCCTCAAGGGGGATGTATACGTATGGACGAATCGCAAGGGGCAAAAATCCCTACTTTCGACTGATAACTGACGAAAGAAGTTCAATGACATGATAATTCCCCGCTACATTTCAGAACATTTGTCTTGACTTTAAAATAAATAATTAATGTTGGAGGGTGAACCGTCGACGCTTCTTATGATAGACTTGTCACCCCTTTATTGTATGCTCCAGGTGTTTTATCGCTGATTCTCATAATTTTTTTAGTTTTACAGCTCTTGAGATTTTTTTTTCTCACGGTCTTTCTATTTTCATCCGTATACACAGTTTCAAGGAATGAAATCATCGTGTCATTTTATTGCAGATAGATCATATAAAAACTTTTTATTGGAAATAAAACAAAAAGGATTCCTTTTTTTCGCTCTGAAGGGCTCACCTTTCCGCAGATTGAAGAAGTTTAATTTCTTCAGGTATCCACATAATTGAAAGAAATCACTCGTGATTACAGCGAAATCGAAGCACTGAATTTTTTAAATTCACTGAACCATCCACTTTTTTTCAGAGAAATGCCTTGTGAGACCCGTTGACGAAACGGCCATGCGTGGTCGTGGGGACGAAGGAAACCTCCTTGGACGAGCTTCCTTGTTGGTCTGAGCCTGTCATGTCGCAGGAAGAGACGCATCTTACTATCTGGGTCGCGAAAAAAACCGACTTTCCCCAAAGAATAAACTGTTTGAACATAGAAAGATGTTCAAATTTGATTATCTAAAAAATCAAATAACTTTCTTCTTTTTAGTGATAACATTCCAATACCATTTCTGCAGAATTTTCCCTCCATTTTTGGCTCCATCGATTTTAGAAAGTACGGGCAATGACAATAATTCACCATGCCGGTCGTAGTACCGGCGTATTAACTTGCTTTTCTCTCCATAATAATCATCCGACATTTCCACTATTAGACCGACTGAATTTTTAAATAAATCACGGTGGAATTGATGCCGTTTAATGTCAAGATCATCGAATCTGATGCAAGAAAAGCTCTGGCAGGAGGACGTGCCTGGTTGGACGGCCATGCTTGCTCCGATCCTCTGATGGTTCATCCACCTCGAACTTAAAAGCTCACATTGTCATTCTCGTCTTCCTGCATCGACAACTCACGTCATCACGCAACACCGTACAAAGACAAGCAATTAAGAGTAAATTGAAGGTGTTGAATTGATCACCGTAACTCTGACGATTATTGCCACACACCCTGATGACGATCTACGCCCAATTTTCCGGACTTTCACACTCGACACACTCGTGGTCGAATATTATGGTATCAATGGGACAATGAATGAATGTAATCAAACGAAATGACACTGAGACCGAAGAGTGAACGCATTTTTGACTTTACGCGCGCAGAAAAGGCCGACACGACGGGAGTAAGTGCGTAAACGCGGCATTCCTTTGATGAAACATGCCGGGTTGACCGGCGATGAGCCGGCGGTACGATTGGTTCGAGTGCGCGCCCCCTCACGATCTCGTTCACAATTATTTCCTCGCGTGAGCTCGGCTGCTCTTCGGGTCGGCGGGCTTCGAGGGGAAGACGAATATCAGTCTCACGCGCAAACGCTACGCTAGTACGCGAGACTATCGTCGGCGCCACCATGTGGACGAGACGTCGACGCCCGCGATCGATAAACATGCGTCGACCAAGCCGACACTCGACTCTCTCTATACTCGTACGCACGCATCGTGCAACGTAAATGTGTAGCCGCGAGCACACAGAAAACGGGGAGAGAGAGGTGAGGGAACGAGATACTGAGATAAGAAAAGTCATCGCGGTCAACGTGTGTGACGTCATTCATTGATTGTCATCGTATACCTATATAACGGGAGAAATAAAATCAGTATGTGATGCGGTGAAAGAAGATAAGTCAAGAATTATGAAAAATTTTAGACACTTTCATTTTCACGAATATCTTGGAAACTTTGCGAGATACGAAAAAATCTTATTGAACCTTTTTTGTAGGTAATTAAATTCTCTACAAAAAAGGTACCTTGCATTTTTGTCGGATTTCCCGTAGTTTTTGAGATATAACCAATTTTATAAAAGACCCCAATGAAAAAGTTATCTCGACTTATCTCCTTTATACCGCTTCACTGTAGAAATATTATAGAGATTGTTTTCGGGGGGGGATATAGCTGCTTATTAAAATGGAAAAATAGAAAATAAATATTTTCGTGAT
>JABSMT010001163.1:0-10596 GCA_018902335.1 Eumacrocentrus americanus | reverse complement strand
AACTATTTAAAAAAATATATATATACAAATGTCGTTATAAAACGAGTTTTTGCCTTGAGAATTTGAATATAATTACTTTCGAAACGTCGATCTTCCTCGAGAGAATGTTAGAAGACATATCAGCAACCAATGGAACTCCATTTGTCTCCGGCACAAAATTAAATTCAACTCCTAAAATGATTAATTTCTCAATTATACTTATTAGTGTGACCAAAATTTGTCGAAGAAGTGCGTTCTGATTCTTTCACAACAAATATTTTTCTTTGTAGCTGGGTTGTTAGGACAAAGAATAATGGGGCGAGTCGTGTCAGACCAAAAAGGCTCCAGAAAATGCTATGGACGAGCAAGCAGGCCGAAGAAAAGAAAATTTCACGGCAACCGTTACACACCAAGGAAAAGGATGAAGCAGGAAAAAGAAGAGGTAAGAGTATTATCTTTATCAGTTCAGTCAATTGATTAATTGGGTCTGGCATTGAATAATTGACCTTGAGAGCCGGAAAAAGCATTCTGATTATCATTAAAGATCTGGTAGATCTCTAGAAAGAGATATTGATTACCGTGAATTGTTTCGTTGGCGCAATAGTACAGGTACGAAGCATTTGGATTGAGATTCCACGTGCTCACATCAGGAATCCCTGTATATTTATCCAATTTCGGGTGTACAATGTTGACTTTTCCATACTTCTCAGCTTCTTTCGCTGCTTTTGCTGACCAAGAACCTGTGAATTCATCAATCATTTTAATTTTTATCCTTCAAACTAACAGAAAAATTAATAAATTAATGAGTTATACCTGTTACAACGTAATCCGCAGTTCCAGACTTGCTTATCAAGTTGAGAGGCACTGCGGCAAAGATGCCAGTTCCACCGCCTTGCATAAATAGAACTTTATAATTATTGGGAATGTCTCTGAAAACATAATCAAAGAGTTCCTCGATTATTTTATGGCTCAAAAATAGAGATTAGAATAAATTATGGACATACAGCAGCTCACGAAGACGATCCTGGGCATCTTGGTTGACTTTTGTGTAGTCTGCACATCTGTGGCTCAGTTCAAGAATGCTGAGCCTTGTATTATTAAAGTCGAGCAGTTCAGCTTGCACATCTTTGAGTACCTATGTGCATTAAAAAAAAATTCTTAGTTAATAAGAAACTGCATGAAAGCGACTGGTGACTCTCTGGTTCAATGAACGTAAATGACCTGCATGCGAGCATGATAATTGTTGTCGAGTGGTGCAAATTCTTGGAATTAAAGCATTCTAGCCACGAACTTAAGTTTTATCAATATTTTCTTGTCTTCTGTGCATAATTGTTTTTTTGGTAGCTCTTCTTCGTTAGAAATTTCGTTGAATTGAAAGAAAAAGAAGCAATGCTGGCCACGCGAGAGAAAATAATACAGTTATCTTACTTTGATTAAGCTCACGAAAACAAAGATAAGAGGAGCCTTGACTGATGTTGGACCATATGCGGTAGAAAAAATCGAAGAAATACTTCACCCTAAACCAGTCTTCTACCAATAAAACGTCAGTCGTTTATCTATATATTTTAATTTATTTAAAATTCCGAACGAAGTAATCAAAGTTTCCAATCTTTGACTTCAATAATAAACAAACAAATAAATAAGAATAATCGAGGAGAAAAATTGTTACCTCTTCAGGAAGTTTAGCTGGTCCAGCACCAAAGTTTATCACAGCTTTCTTGCTTGGCTCGTTGGTCATGTTGGACGTGATGCTCAAACGACGCGTGGCCAGAGAAACTCTGGATCAGACGATCAATCTACAGAATTATTAGCAGGTCGCGTTTTTCCACCTCCACTCTGGATCTAGAATTTTTTTTTATTGCCGATAAAACAGAATCTCGATCGATAACCGATCGTCGATACAATAAAATACGTCTAGATCCATAGGGTAGAGTCGAATGAAGATTTTCTTTCTTGAACAAAAGAATAAATAGATAAAGAAATCATATATATGCTTCAAATGTTTCTTTATAACAATCTAAGCGATCCAAGCCACTTCCTTATTGTCTGTAATAATGTCGGGATCTTTAGAATCCCTCAAGATTATCGATTGTGAAAATGCATGAGACGCCGGTACACATGCACATTCAAAAGCCGGTGGAATAGCGTATGTGCGCAGAGCGGTTGACGTTTGACCTTCGACGTCCTCGAATCGAACGTCAGTTCTCGGCCAGTTTGTCACAGACCATCGCACGAGTTTGTAGCAGTTATTCAGGCAGTCATCTCTATCGTTTCTTCCTCTCTTTTGGCATCCAAGGAATCCCAAGTCTCAATTCAAGGTAACAAAAACCGTTAGAACTGAAATAAAGCATTGAAAAATTTAAAAATATTTATGGTAAGAATTTTGGAATTCTGGGCATTGTTACACACCATGCGTGCAAATCGTTGCATAATCGCGTGATTGGTACATTTCCGGGCGAATCAATGCGTTAGGGTGTTTTTAGGTTACAATTTTCTGCATCCGTGCAATGGCGGGTCATTTGGCATCGCTGATGTAACGACGTGCAGATCAATATTCCATATCCTTCTTCATCTCTTCTACGAACCGTTTTATGATTTATTTTATGGATGGCAGGACAATGGACGTCAAGGGGAACAAGCAGTACAACGTCGTAACGGCTTTTTTGAGGATAAAATTTGCTGAATATATTTAGATTAATAACATGTACATTTGCACTCGTTTATGGCATAGTCTGGCAGTTCCAGACGTTGTTTTTCCTTTTTTTAAAAATCCATGAATGGTCCAACTCGAAAATATATCGAAATCTATCGAAAACTCGAAATATCGTGGCCACTAACCTCATTGGTTAGTTAGGATATCACGTGACAGCGCGGTTTTATTTGAATTTTCGCTTTGATTAAAAAACATAACCTATAACGCGCGCGTAGCCCGCTCATCAATATCTAATGGGCTGGAGATAAAAAAAGTCGTGATCTGAGTCACGTATTTGAAGTTAGATAGTATATTTCTATATATACACATGTGGACTGGGCCTGGAGAAAAAAATCACACTTCATTCTCATGTTCAGCAGCTAATATACCGGTGTCTTCGCGCATGCCTGCAATCTAATTTTTTCCCCTTCCATTTTGCCGAATCTTCAAGCGAAGAAGGGCACAATTAAATAACACTATTATATGTGCAGATACAGAGCCAGGAAATTTACTTCCTCGCGATATTTCTGCTACGTGTGTCAGTTCCAGTGCTGCTAAAAGTGCTGCGTTATTTATTTTCCCTTAAAGTCGCGAGCTCTGCTAATCCGTAAAACATTTCAATCATCTCCAGTCGTCGAATCAATCAATTGTAGAAACTACAGGACTGGAAGTAAAGTCCAAAAGGCGGACAAAGGAATTGTAACCGGCATTTTGGCTTTGGTTCTTCCGCCATTGATGAAATAGAAATCTATTTGTGAAGGTTACTTTCATTTCTTCAGGATAATGACAAAATTCTTGACATTACAAGAAATAAACGGTCCTTGTTGTCTTGTAGATTCATTTGAAAAATGTTGTCATACACGTTATTATCACGCCACGCGTACATCGGCGACCTTGTGCTTCTACGCAAATACTCACCATTTTGATTTGAATATCAGAATGTCAATGTGTGCGAATTGAAAGCACTCATCTAGATTAATTATTCGATGCTTAGAGGAAAAGCAAATTCGTGATTGTTGTAATGTAGTATTGAATAACGTCCCTAACATGATGCACAAGCGCACTACACACCGCTAGAATAGCGCGAGATAAATCAAAATACTAATTATTTAAATTAAATCAAACTATGTCTTATTGAGCATATTTAATAGTCCATTTATGAATTTTTTAGACATCATTTTAGTTAGATAAACGTCTTTTGTTGTTAATTCAATAGACTGTAATATTGTTGCTGTTTAGTAGTCGAAGTTGTTGACTATAGACAAATGTTTATATATATCCTTGGGAATGGTTGAAAGTGGCAGAGGTGCAAATTCGTCAGTTCAACTCTGTAAACGGTATTACGACCGTCAATCGAATGCAAAGAAGCACAAGCGGAGTCGTCAGCTGCTTTCGTTTATACCTTCAAGATTGTCATTTATTTCAACTTCAGAGATTCAATCATTTTACATCAATCTCACGAGCAAAGCTAGGATTACCGTGCAATCTCCTTTGTGTCCGAGAGACATCACTAATACAAATTTTTTGCCCTTTATTCTCGCAGCCCTCAAAAATGGTCTGGATTACCAACGACGATAAGGTATCGACAAACCCTTGTCACAATTCAAAAGCGTTCAGAATCAAAAACCTCTTGCCTATTATTTTTGTTGCTTTATTTATGATCTTTCCTACAGAGGAAAAGTGATAAATTTTCCTAACTAGCTTGATGTAGATCGCAATGTTTTTTAAGTATGTATGGCCAATGTTTCGTAGCTTTGGTCTATTTTTATGTAATCATGCTGAGTTGCGTGGCTCAAGGAGTTGCCTCTGGCTGAGAAAAATCTATTTTCGTTGTCCTCGACACTCGCCACCCCCAAGGGGAGATGACTGTCCGGAATTACATAATGTCATTGATTGTTGTTGATGCTCACTGCCATTATTGACGTATTTATTTATTTTTTCATGCTAGCTTATTAGCAAACTATATTATATTAGTTTGCATTCTTTATCTATGCACCTTTGTTCACAGCCATAAATTAATTTTGTCCTAAACCATTCAGTAAAGACTAAAAATAATTGGACAATTTAATCGGTGCTAATTGCCTGATAAAACTCTGGAGACATGAACGACAATAACCCCTTTTATTTCTGTACATCAGTTCATTGTGCCTTATCTTCTTAATATACACATCCCAAAAGTTCACCACAATCTTGTTTTAATGATTAACGTGATGAATGATAACCAAGTGTCAGGGCACACAGTATGTGTCTTGGTTTGATACTCTTTAGGCAAATTATCTCGCTAATAACGCATGAGGTCAGACGTGTCTAGAGCGGGTTGGCTTTCACGTTCAAGGACGTGAAGTAACCACGAAGCAACTGCGTTGCTTCTAGATTTTTTTTATAATTCTATGCATGCACGTGTGTGCATGTTTTTCTCTTATTATATCGTATTAAATTAGATAACTGAACTGCTTTTTAGTAGAACTGTTTTCTTTGCCTGAGTACAGATTTTATTCTAATTTTCTTCAGTAGTAAATCAATCAGTAAAGATTTTTATAAAATTCTATGAAGAATAAATTTAATTAATTCTGTCAAAAATTTTACAGATGGACGCACCAGCGTACGCAAAATCACAGAATGCCCAGAGTCATTTGGATCACATCTGTGCCCTGGACATTGACTCTCCTGCAGCGTTCTACCGTCTGTCAGGCATCATCTGCACCATTGGACCTGCCTCTCGATCCGTCGAGATGCTTGAGAAGATGATTGAGACAGGCATGAACATCGCAAGAATGAATTTCTCTCACGGTTCTCATGAGTATCATGCAGGGACGATTGCCAACGTGAGACAGGCTCAGAAAAATCTGTCAGAGCGTAACAAGATCAGTGTCCCAGTTGCCATTGCTCTGGACACGAAGGGTCCTGAGATTCGTACGGGTCTTCTGGAGGGTGGTGGCTCGGCCGAGGTCGAATTGGTCAAGGGCCAGAGCTTCAAACTGTCGACTGACAAGGCCTACGCAGAGAAGGGCAATGCTGACACCGTTTACGTAGACTATGACAACATTTCTAAGGTCCTGAAGGTCGGAAACCGTGTTTTCGTCGACGATGGACTCATTTCCCTGATCGTCACTGCTGTAGCACCCACTGTGGTCACAACTACAGTCGAGAATGGTGGCACCCTTGGATCTCGCAAGGGAGTTAACCTTCCAGGAGTTCCTGTGGATCTGCCAGCTGTGTCTGAGAAGGACAAGTCTGACTTGCAGTTCGGTGTCGAGCAGGAGGTCGACATGATCTTCGCCTCGTTCATTCGTAACGCTGCTGCGTTGACTGAGATTCGTGGCATTTTGGGAGATAAGGGAAAGAACATCCAGATTATCTCGAAGATCGAGAATCAACAGGGAATGACGAATCTCGATGAGATTATTCAGGCTTCTGATGGTATTATGGTGGCTCGTGGTGATCTTGGAATTGAAATTCCACCGGAGAAAGTGTTCCTGGCACAGAAATGCATGATCAGCAGATGCAATAAGGTCGGAAAGCCTGTGATCTGCGCCACTCAGATGCTGGAGTCCATGGTGAAGAAGCCACGTGCCACTCGAGCTGAGAGCTCTGACGTTGCTAATGCCATTCTTGATGGTGCTGACTGCGTCATGCTCTCAGGTAATTTTTTTAAATCATTGAATCCTTCGAAAATGTCTACTGACCTGGTATAATATTTTTTGTTTTCTTTTATAATTTGCAGGAGAGACAGCAAAGGGTGACTATCCCCTGGAATGTGTCCGTACAATGGCCAATATCTGCAAAGAGGCTGAGGCAGCTATTTGGCACAATCAGCTCTTTAATGATCTGTCAAACAAGGCAATTCCTCCAATTGATGCCACCCATGCTGTTGCCATTGCCTCTGTCGAGGCTTCTGCCAAATGTTTGGCCACTGCGATTATTGTTATCACCACCACTGGTCGCTCAGCTCATCTTATCTCCAAGTACAGGCCTCGTTGCCCCATTATTGCTGTTACTCGATTCCATCAAGTTGCACGACAGGCTCATCTCTATCGTGGAATCTTGCCACTTCATTACTCAGGTAAATTGAATGAAGATTTGAAAGAGTGAAGAAAAATCAATGTATTATCAAGGGATAAAGAATAAATTATTATTTTTTTCTTTCAGAATCTCCATTGAATGACTGGCTGAAGGACGTTGATGCTCGTGTTCAGTATGGAATGGCATTCGGCAAGGGCCGTGGATTCCTGAAGACTGGAGACACAGTCGTACTCGTGACTGGATGGAAACAGGGCTCTGGCTTCACAAACACACTTCGCATTGTGTACGTAGAAGAGGATTTAACTTTTGATCGATCTTCCTTCTCTGTGATCAGCGATGATGATTCTTACGACGATCTTTTGTAGTTTTTCTTTAGTACCTAACCCGAAAATTCTACTAATAATTTCTGTCTGATAACTAACATAAATTCTAACTTCTGCATGTGTTTTTTATTTTTTCTTATGAATTCTTTTGAATTATTTGGCTTTTTAAAATGATAATCTATTTTTTCGTTTACAGAACTGTTGACTGAACGTGATGGGAAGCGTGGAGGAGTCGAGATTAATATCTTCAGGAAGAAAAAAAATTAAAAAATTAATAAACGATCTGCCACCTGGTCATCCTAAGTTCATAATAATTACAGGAATATTTAAGTTTACGATACGAACGTCCAAAGGGATGTATCCGAGTTACTGTTCTACGTTAGAGTCAGTATTATCTTACGGTTCATATAGATGAGTTCCTAAAAACAAGACATGGAGTTGTAATGAAACATTGTTTAGATTCTAAGTGAGATATTAATAAATTATCGAATACAATGCTTGTATTCTTCATTTTCTCGAAAAAGCCAGGCAGCAATATCAAAATTTAAATAGCTGGGGAAATTCTCTTCCTGTTACTCTCAGTCGGTAAGTAAGTGTTCTATTTGATTCTATAAAAATGCGAAAGATGGCGGTTGAACCGCCGAAAGTTGCATCAATCAACGGCGGGAATGTTCTTTCAATATTTTTGAATATAAATTACTGCATAGGTTATATTAGGCACTTTGATCCGCCTATGCATTGTTATCAATGGATTTTTTTGGTATCTTTAATTTCAATAATAAATCCCTCCTCAAGCTACAGAATCAGTACATTTTATTTTTATTTATGGTTAAATAATCTTATTATCACAATAAATATATACGAATTTCCTCGTGTACGAACTAATAAACAAGCTAAAGAAGATGTGTGACGATGCGAAGACGATTTTCCCTCGTCAACTCATGCCATGGGTAAGAAAAAAAATCCTGTAACAGAGATATCTCCTCAAAGTTTAATGGGAAAATGACCGTAATTCATCATGGTATATAGCCGTCCTCGTAATCTTTTTTTTGCCAATATAAATCACAGAGTACTACACGACATTGACATGTTATTACTTTAAAATGACCAGCAAGCATGACTACATAATTTCCTGTATATTTTTCTTTTATGTAGATGATGAAGCTCGAAGATCAGATCGTCCCGGAACGACAACTTGGCGCAGCTTATCAGAGCACACGTATCGATCACGAAATAAAATTGAATGTCAACTGCAATCCTTCACCCGCACGACTCACAGGAATCATGATTACACTCGGTATATTGGCTACAACATATTTCCTACACCCCTATAAAATATGCACATAATATTTAGGCTGAAGCTATTCGTCCGATTATTCGGCCGATTTAATTATATTTATTCGTCCGAACATTCTTTAAATATCTGGAAAATATGTATAGACATTTAATGTGGCATATTTACTGTATGACAATACACAACATGGTATACATACAATTTGAGGCAGTTGAGACAGTAAATTGTGAGGCAGTAAATTTTGGGACAAATTTGCCACTTCGTAATATTTAAATATCAATATTAATTTTTTATTATCAATTAATCAATTAATATTAACAATAATAACGATCATATTTTTAGGTGAAAAAAACAGTCAAGTAGCTGATATTGTGAAGCTAATAACTGATAATGTGGACATGGTTCGTCTAAACATATCGCACAAGGACAGAATCTGGCATCGTCAGGTAGTAAAGAGCCTGAAGGAGGCAATTGAACGGCTTTATTGTCGTCTTGGAGCTCCTTTCTATCCTCCAGCACTTGCTTTGGATCTACGCGGTCCTGAAATACGTGCTGGAGTGTTTAAAGGCAATTGCAGTGCGACGGTAACTACATAACACAAGAGCTTTTCTAAAGATGTATGTTCATCGCAATAGCCTTTTCTGCACTGTCATGTCGAGCTACCACTTTTTAAAATTCATTATAAAATTTATAATATGCTTGGTTGACAATGAATAATGCCGCTAATTCGTTTATTAGCCACAGACTCCTTTGAAAGCCTCTTGTATGAGGGCTTGTCACTGCCGATGCCCTTCCTTTTTTTATGATGTATTTTGAGAGAGTAGGGCGATGTGGATTGGGTGATAAACAAGGGGTCAGAGACGATTTCATTACAATGAATGTTTTGGCTTTGTTCACATGTACACTATAGGGACGTGCCAGCTTTGTCCAGGGCGATGACGTTAAATTATTGACTGACGAGAGGGCTAGACTTGCTGGTAAATCGACTGGCTTCTGGACGTCATTCCCTGAATTGCCCAAAGCATCGCGAATTGGCGATAGGATTATTTTGGATCGTGGAGCTGTTTCCCTCAAAGTCAGCCAAATCGGTCAATACTGTTTCCTTCAAGTTGACTTTATAAATAAGATGTGAAAGCAATTATTTTTCTAGTTATTCAATACATCCTTTTTTCCTACAGGAAAGGACTTTGTAGAATGTAAAGTAATGAAGAGTGGTATTGTGAGAAATGAGAAAACTGTCCAGCTAATAGATACTGCACTGGATCTGCCTCAAATATCAGAGCAAGACGGCACAGACATTGACCTTGCCTTGGAGCTCGAGTGTGATTTCCTCATTGTCCCTCATGTGAGAAGTTGGAAAACGATCTCAGCAGTGAAAGAACGAATAAAGAAGTTCGGACCTCGACCTATTTGTGTCCTGGCTAAAATATCCTCTTATCAAGGAGTCGAAGGTTTCGATGATATTCTCCGAGTAGCAGACGGAATTGTCGTCGACCGTGAAGGTCTGCAGGTGGACGTTAGGTCTGAGAAATTGTTTCTCGCCCAAAAGTCCATGATAGCCAAGTGTAATAGAGTAAGTATATTATCTAAATAACACGAGTGACGTCAACAAAAAAAACTATGACGACAGAAGGGATCTAATATGCTCACGAAATCTTTTTCTATGCCTGGCCATTATCGTAATGAGTTCTTTGGAAAATAGAAAAAAGGGTCTCGCCACCCACATCATCATGATGAAATAGTTTTCTTCAATTATTTATAGAGATAATTACATTAATTTACAGGAATTATATGACGTGTGAAACACAATATTAATAGAAAACATTTATTATCTTATATTCAACAGGTTGGCAAGCCAGTCGTGGTGACGTATCGCGTGTCAACAGACGAACGAATGAAATTTGAGCTTGACCTAGTGGCAAATGCTGTCCTCGAGGGTGCTGACAGTGTTTTCCTCGCCACAGGCTCACTGGACACCAAGGAAACTCGGAAACTCGTTGAAGACGTTGACCTTGTATGTCGCGAGGCTGAATATACTAGATGGCGACGACAGATTTTCCATAAGCTCAATTATAAGGTATATAACTGTCATGTCAAATAGGGAGTATTATGTTCCTTTAAAAGCGACTTTGGTAAATAATGTCGAGGGTAAATACTATGCTGGAGGGTTCATGCTGCATGGAGGCATGACGGGAGATCAAAGGACGGCTGAATAAATTGAAAAGAGGGGCAGATGTCTAGAGAAAAAGCTTGAATAATTAATTCTTGGTACTTCTTTCAATATT
>JABSMT010001152.1:0-10601 GCA_018902335.1 Eumacrocentrus americanus | reverse complement strand
AATTAATTGAAATCAACACATCTAGTATTTCGGAATTTTCGATGCGGTCCATTGTGATTATACTTATAACGTAAGTATAGAACGCGAGAATTCAATATATAATAAAAGGTACAAATGTTTTAGTATAGAACATAGCATTTTTCTCCTAAGAAAGTTCTGTAATAATATTCAAAGAATAGACAAAACGAAAGAAGGGCAAAATATATTTTGTCTTTGATGACGTTTGAATAATTCACAATAATTATTGCACGCATTGACGCCCATTCTTTTATTTGTTTTTTTTTTCTCAATGATAGACTGGACGGTATTATAACCGATATAATTTATGTATACCTATGCAATATTGAGTAAAAAAACATCGAATCTATTGAGAATACAATTTTCTAAAATTGTGTTGCGCAACATTAGCTGACGCACGAGAAAAGAAAATTTTGATAGCGAAAAACCAGCAGTGTCAAACGCTTGATTTTCTTATTACTAACGAGATGACCAAATTTAGTATCGTGAATAATTGTTCTTGGTCAAACGACTTTCATTTTTACTATCTATTATGGAATAATCATTCCACAAAGACCGATTGTAGTGTAAATCATACATGTAATTATGGAATTACAACCAAAATGTTGAATTAACTTCTTTTTTTCCCTCGTTAAATATTTCGACAACTCTTGTACAAGTAATAAGGCTTTTTCGATGTTCTATGGTTCTCGTATATGTACGCCAAATTATAAATATAAACATAATTACGTACGGTTTCACACTCACTTCAATCCACTATATATCATTACTAGATGCATATATATCTATTATAGACATTGTGTAATTAAATGAAAAATAGTATCTAACATAGTGTCACGTAATTGTTCATCCACTCATGTCATCGATTAGACATTTATGCTATACATTACAGACTCTTCTCACAATCTAACGTACAAATGAAAAACAATATCCCGTCCTGAAATAGCCTAGCAAATCCCTCCAGTCTCCTTATTATACATATTTGCATCAATAAATATTCAACTATCACAATAATAAACATTTGCGTAGCACAGTATCGCTTCGCATTCAATTCAAATTACATGGCTACTTTCACTCACGTGGTTTTAATTCAAGCAAATTAATTACCAGAAAACACCGGTATATAGATACGGTACGATTAAGAATTGTAGTTAAATAAATAAATCATGTAATATATGCCCCAATTTTCAAAAGAAGACATTTAACTGACACTACAAAAATACAACGGAACTCAAGATCTGTATGATCTTGTCATATATTAAACACGAACAAATTTCAGTAAACGGCGTTAGTTTATTTCTTTTTACTTTTTTTTCATCAGAATCCGATCAGGCATTTTGGTATATTTTAACTCTTTGAATGGACATTTGTTTTTTGCGCTTTTTTCTTCCGCGCTGCCAGCATATCGTAGAATGGATTGTGCGATATACTCTGTCTGACACATTTTATCCACTCGTCTTTTTCCTCGTCAGTTGCAGCGGACATCCTGTATACAGTATGTTTCCCTAAATGAAAGAATAATCAAAAATTAAAGCATTTGTTACCAACCAGATCGTCAAAGTTACTGTGTATTATGAACAATTATATTATTTAGTCATTTGGCATTATCAAAGATATTGAAATAGTAGTACCTTCGACAACTTTTCCTTCACTGTCCGTCTTGCATGCTTTGATGAACTCGGAACCCGCTGCATAGAGTTCAAAGCAGTGTGGCTTATGTCTATCTTGAACCTCCCTGACCTGAATATTCTCGAGTGGAATAATTCCGCGCGGCTCCTTGTCCGTTGTATACTCAAAGTAGTAGAGACAATTATCGTTCAGAATGAACCATCGTCTCTTCCAACTTTTATATCGTCCACCTGTAACAATTATTCCGGAAGGTTTACATAATAATAATTAAACACAGCTTTATTGGGACGTATTATTTACCTGCTGTCTCCATCAAGGCAGCAGAACGGTAGAAAAAAAGGTATGTCGTATATATCGAAATAAATAATTTTTCTTTTTATTTTTGTTCTATGTTCGATAAGTCTACGAAGGCAAACACAATGTCAAGACTTTGGTCAGTTCTACATTTTTTCTTTGCCATCGTATACTGGGGATATTATCGGATGCACATAGTCAAGTGCCTCGACCAGTGTCTCATCTCGAATTTATTTATTATTTTTTTTTTTACTTAGAAAAGTCAATTTGTGAGTCACTGGCTTTGACAATAAAATCATTTTATTGACGTCACCTTGTTTCCACAGCCAACCTTCCTTGTCCGGGTTGAAGAATGTGTGCATCAGGTCATTACCATCGTCCTCAGGTATTTTGAATGGTTCGGTTTTTATGCTTTCGTAGAGGCTCTGAAAGTTCATAATTCATACTATAAATACTTTTATTCTTTTGTCCTACTGATATACATGAGCAAAATCTAGATCCAGCTAATCGGAATATTTGAGTGATTGTAGCATCAAAAAGCTCATTTGCATATTTATTGAGATGGCAAGCCGGACGGTACAAACCAATAACCACGATGACACAAATCTGTTATTGCCAAGTTAATTAAGAGTTCTTCAACACCCTTGTCCTGATGGTTATGTGTATTTGTTGAAAACTCTACTTTATGCATAACAATAGAAAAAAATATTCTTTAATGTTGCAAATGCAATGATGGGAACAAATGTTGGTAAGAAAAAAGTTTATACTAAATGTCATGTATCATATCTAATAATCGACAGACTGATTGATTTTTAAAATTCAGTTGATAATTGCATTATTTACTTTTATTTATTTATTTTTATACAATATTGGCGCAGCGATTTAACAGTGATTGGCTGACTAAATATATGTGAAAAAGCATGTTCGAAATATTTAAAAAATATGCACAGAAATGAGTGAAATACATACCACGAGTAATTCCCGGGGTAAGTCTCCTCCATTGTTAATTCCTCTATTCATTGTTATAAACTGTTCAACACTTGGTTTGTCTTTGACACTAGGATTGTGCAAAGATGTATTGAGCATAATTATGGCAAAGCTCAACACGTAACAGGTATCAGTATTGGTAAAGATGTTGGGATTGAGTTGGCAGTATCTTTGGGCAAAGCACTCCATCATTCGATCAATTTTTTGGGCTTCACCGGGCAATCTAAAGGACCAGAGAAATTGTCGGAGTGCCTGAACGAGTATGAGGTCGGTGAAATCATGAAGTTCGACGAAGGCACGTAATACACGTTCGTTGAAATCATGTCTTTCTCCTAGATAATCGCCGATTGCTGTTTTGTTCAGCCCCTCTCCTTTGTAAAGAAACTGGGCAACATCTTCAGGTGTAGGAGCAAGTAAATTATGCTCAATCAGATATTCAATTCCCTTCTTTGGGTCCATATTGAACTTTTTACGTCCAATCGACGTTTGTTTAGCTTTATTCGATGGCTTAGATTCGTCCGCCGCAAATCCACCGCCCTCCATTGCCTCCATCTCCGCCACGACTTCACCGAGTTCATCTTTTAGTTGCTGAAACAAATATCCACCATGATTATTAAAATAGAGATTTAGAAAAAAAGGGAGGGAGGGGACTTTCTTTCTTTGGGATTGTGTTAACCTATATTCATATAGATTAATATCTTTGTATGCTCTAATTATATGGGCATTGCTTATTGGAAAATCTACTCGCTCGATCGGACGTGTTCCCGCTTGATTGTTGTTGGTCTTTCGGAGCAATACGAGGATTATGAGGTACACGAGTAGAAATGAATTCTCATATGTTATCTATTCCATTACTGGTATTCATATTAGTATTCTATTTACTCTATTTTTAGCCGAGCGATGCAGATGCTCGCAAGTGGAGGAAGTAGTTACAGTTACACGCAATTCATTCATCATTCAAGCTTTATTTGTATTACTAATATGATAGAATCTAGTAGTAACATTATATTATTTAACAGGAAAAATAGTATATCCTAAATATTTATGTGTAACTTACTACATAAAACAATTTAGCACTCCACTACTGAAGATTACAAGAGCGGAAACGATACTTCCCGTTAACGAGGCCGCAACATGCAACGACAACGATAATGAAGCGTCCGTTCTAGCCACTGATACAGTCACCGATAATGTATTGCGAGAGACAATGAATATTATTCAAAATCATCGATGACGATAAATCCTATTTGTTACGGAACCGTCGAATTTAATGACGAGCGACACAGGCAATTCGTGCCCAATTGAGATATTTTGGTCGAGAGTAAGTATCGGTCCAGCAAGTCAAACTAGTAAAAAGAGATTAGACGATTGCTTTTAATAGAATATTTCAATGCACAAATACGCACTGTGCATTTATTTATCAGAAAAAAAAACGACATGATATTTATTGAAATCATCAGAATCATATGAAATCTTGAAAATAGAATAGAAAAAAATCGATTTTTCCGACGCCACGTAAAACTGTGAGTAAGCACGAGTATAAGGCAATTATGACGATAGTCATTCCAATATTATGAATCACTCGTCAACAAATGTGCTCCAGTCGTTTGAATTCTTTTGTATGCACATCGATTTCCTCAAGAAGTCATTATGCCAAAGTTATTTTACGCGCCTGTTTACTGAAATACATTAGATTATACTAATCACCGCGATACACATCAACACAGCGTTATGATAAGTATCAAGGTCATGGAGCTTTGGAGGCTAGCCAGAGGTATTATATGTTGTCCGATGACACCGGAATATTTAAGAAAAAAACAAATTGAAAAAGGCATAACACACAAAGACATATGTATAATGTTGACGACATTTTGTAGTAAGATGCCCGGATAAGCGAATAAAGATGACAGACTGTTATGTACATACATGATGAAGCGATGACTATACTAGTTGAGTATTTGAAATTTGACTCACTGGAGATAATGCTGTAAGATCCCAAGTACTTTTTGTCGGCTTGTGCAATGGTTTTTTGTTTTTTTTTTTACCAGGTCTTCGAAGACTGGAAAACCAACTAGCAGTGAAACCGACCGCACTCACGTCTAAGCGATTCTCCAACTCCACGCCACTCTGAACATGGTCCAACCCATCCACTGATCTTCCCGTAAAAATCATTGTCACTGCCAAGCCAATACCACTGGTCACATATTATCAGATAGTAAAAATTCAATTTTGCCATATTAATCGCTTGTTACACTCAAAACTCGTCATCGAATTACTATTTTGATTCATAATAATTATTTTACGGTAATTGATGAGATATTTAACTGAAGGCATTACAAAACACGTTAGTGAAACATTATACAGATCTACAAATGCACACGTTTATATGGACTCTGCACAACTTGGATAAGCGCAACAGCTCAACTCTGCAGTCGTCTTACGACTGTGCCAGTAGGTATACAGGGACGTATGGTATGCGAGAGCCTCTTTCGCACCATCCTTCACGTGTGTTGGTCTGCTCAGTCTGCTGTCAGCCGACCAACAGTCATGCAATCATTCCTAAGCCCGGGAGTGCGAGCCGTCTGGATTTGTCATTAGAATTGACGAGTGGCGCCACCAATAAATAATATTAATCAACGATTCAATAACGTACATACATATATTTCTTTCAATATGATTGACGCAAATAAACTTATGCAGTCACGCGATTATTTTCTACGTTTGCTTTAAATTTACCTGTTTTCTCTGAAATTTTCTGCAAAAGAATCGCAAAAATAGCAAACACATTCTATGGCACAAATAATCTAAATAACACGTTAATATAATTAACAAGTGAATATTATTTTTATCTCAATTATTGGATACAGCAGTCATTCAATGTAAATGGATATATATATCCAACCACCGATATGGTGCTAAACGCAGTGACAACTTATCAAGCAAATAAAAGAAAATACGATTATCCCCTCTAATGCTATACCGCCAGTCATACTATATGGATATATATACGCCTCGTCCTTTAAACTATAATACCTAGTTTGTTGTTTGTGGAACAAGTCATGTCAGATTCCTCGAATAAATAAACATGAGTGACGCTCAAACGAGACTTGAATGTATTCCTGTATCACGCAAGGGCGGAAATAGTCTTATCGTTAGATAAAATTTCATCCTAAGTCCTATATGTTTTTGCATTCTCTGACTGCCTAACAAAAGTAATTTCCTTTCTAATCATTTTAGTGAAAATTATCCGCTGTGAAACTCGATTGCCTATACAAAGATACGTTTTTATTGAAAAAATAAATAAATAAATTTGAAAAAAGAAAAAAAAATGATACGCTCACTTAACTGTAGCAGTGAAGAAGAAAAATACAGTCAATACAGATAGATACTACCTATACGGACGCCAAAAAAACAGTACGGCTTACCTGAATTTCAAGGAGCAGTTCAGTCTTCTTCCGACGTATGTCAATGAGAATTTTCTGCTGCTCCGGGGTCAATTCTGGATGAAAATAATTAATAAAATTCATCGAATATTATCAGTAATACTGGGAGCAACATGAAAGTAGAAACTGTGTGTTTGAGTATAAATGCCATAGTCCTGTTCGTCATAGGTATATCGACTACTATCTTAAAATTGTCAATTCGTGAATAATGAATAATACTTCTATTGTCAGGTAAAACAAACTCACACTGTAAGCTGATTATAACTATATGAATGCATAACCGTAAATGTGTAATCGCGGCGCCTCCGTAAGATTCTTAAACTGTTGCACCTGCAGGAAGTTATATAATTGCACATCGAATGCGGTAATTCCCATTTCTTAACTCTCAGACAATCTCATAATAATATAAAGCATGTGGGGAATGATGTAGAGTAATCGGTAGAGGAGTATATACGCAATGCTAATGATAACCGATAGTCCTTTTAACACTTTATTTTAATACGTATTTACATTTTCCATCATTATAAGATATGATGGATAAGTTAATTAGGTATGTATTAGGGACAGATGTTTGTTCTGCTATAAAACTGAGCATACACCCTTGACTTACTCGATAATTCAAGCTTTTCTTTTTCCAACAATGTGATAAATGCGAATGATAACGAAAATAACGTAATGACTTAACGAATAACAATCATTATAATAATAATACTGACTAATGACAATCGTTTTGTTTACAGTGTCATATTTAATGGCATGAAGAACGCAAACGGGAGAATAAAGTCCGTCATGACCTGGGTAGAGCAGACGATTCAATGAGTTTGAATTATTAACAAGGGAGTTGAATACCTGCCGTGCCAAATTGATCAACTTGTTGAGACCCGGAGTTGACTCCTGAATTAGTCACGGAATCCAAATCTTGCCACATTTCTGAAAAGCCACAACACCTTTCAGCATTACACGCGCACAACAATCCATCTCAACCGACCGCCGCCATTTTCACTGGATCTGTCTACATTACAGTTGTGTCTCTTGTGTTCCATGTTCTATACTTAAGAACATATACAAACATACGGCTGTGCCTCTCTCAAATGTCGACAGGGCGCGTCCCCCAAGTCTTTTTACCTTCAGACAACAAAACAGTGTTTGGTAGGTTGCGAAATGCGCGCGATAATTGAATGCGAAAAAGGGAACAAATTTGATAATATGTATGGAAAAGTTGTATGAGATAATATTCTTAATAAATAGCAATACATATATGTAAATATGTTGGCTTTGGAATTTCACTGAGAAGAATATGTGCACGTGTTTGTTTCCACATAGTTGCCGACCAAAGCCCTACGCACTGTTCTCAGTGGTAGTGGCACACCCTCCTCATCCGGTATATATTGATTTTTTAAGGGCTATTCGAGACGCTAGCCAACGTTCTTACGAGTAGCTATGTTATAATAATAAAATCGCGTTTTTTTATTGAAGTAAACATAAGTTTTAGTTGTTCATTTAGCTATTCATTTTATTTAGAGTCTGCTATTTATTGAAGCTACACTAAGTTTATATATTTAAATATAAACGATAAAGTATCTCATCTCGGCTGTATATACGTACATGTATGTGCATACATGCCTCATTCTTTATCGGGATGAACAGGAAATCGCAGAGGGAGAAAGGAAACCTGAAGAATCAATGATAAACATTGGCACGCAATGTGTGTTACCGCTCAAACTGGACTAGGAGCCACGTCGCATGACAATCAGATCGACAAAAGTTGAGTTGACACTATAATTCAGTTAGAATATATTTATGAAGCTCAAGTTGAAAAGCTAATATACTCAATAATGTGGGCATCAGTTAAGCCAACGAAAGTTAAATAGTTATCAACCTATTTTAGATATATATGCGCATCGAGGCTGACTAAATAATTACAGCTGTGAGAGGGAAGAGAGACTATAATAACTATACGGCTGAGTCATTCTAACAATACATGTAAGTCATTAACGTCAACTGCTTATTTCTATTTCGTAAATCGTAAAGTATAGAAAAAGGTATAATAAGTATTGATATATATTTCAAGTGGTTCGAGTGAAACTTTCCACTTGAAATATTTAGATAATCAGAAACGCTTGGACGAAAATTAAATGGCACAAAAGAGAAGGATGAAGAAAAGGTTGATGATAGGTTTGAGTTGCTGCATCGTGCTATGCATTCTTCTCAACAGTGACAACGAGTTTATTGGAAGAGTGACTCCTTTTTGGATGAGCTCCGCGAGTGAAGACATTTCGTGTTATGTTGAAGCGTCGAACTTGAACCCCATTGAATCTCTTGAAGCAGAAGGTACGATGTGTTTTCTTTTATGTTATTTGCCAAGAAATAGACGATACACGTATATTATTGTATATATAACATGCATATCACGACAGTGACGCCCAGTAAGCCCATCACAGGCGATGGAAATATATTTTTTCATGAGACATCTTGCTTTGGGGAAGAAGGAGTAGTCTTGACCTCTAGACAGGCTTGCGCCGTTGAGTCAGCTGCAAGAATGAATCCAATGATGAAAGTTCACCTTTTCTTACTCAGCCACTCGAATTATTCCATTCGTACAGAAAATATTGTAAAGCGCCTTACGAGTTACGGTAATATTATCATCAGACGTATATTCATGGATGAATATGTGAAAAATACCCCACTGGAAGAGTGGTGGGCAAGTGGTGTACTCAGATCAAGTCGATGGCCCAAAAGTCACATGTCTGATATTTTGAGATATCTCACACTCTGGAAATTTGGTGGAATTTATCTCGATCTCGATGTCGTTGTAACGTCGTAAGTTGGTGGTTTTTTTTATTTTCTATTTTGTACACAATATATGTAGGTACCATTAACTATTTTACTAGGTGTTTTCTATTGTTGCAGCTCGTTGGAAAAACTAACAAATTTTGCTGGTGCGGAAGATTGGGAAGATGTTGCTGCAGGGGTTATTGGATTGGGATCGACGAGCCTCGGCCGGCGGATGGCCGACGCATGTTTGCGTGATTTAAAGAAAAACTTCCGCGGCAATGTTTGGGGCAATAACGGACCGGGTGTAATTACTAGAACACTTCAAAAACTCTGCGCCACGAAATACGTAAGAAATATTAATTTTCATTGTTGTCAATTGGCAATGTTGTAGATATAGTTAAATAAAAAAAATTTCTTTTTTTCTTATTTTAGGCTCGTGACATGACCACTGCACGTTGTCATGGATTCATGGTTTATCCACCATCGGCATTCTATCCAATCCATTATAAAAAGTGGAAGCAATACTTTGATCTCAAAGATAAAAATGAAACGCTGAATGCTATTGACAAAGCACTAGCAATTCATGTTTGGAATAAGCTCAGTGAATCAGAAGTTGTACAAGTAGGAAGTAAAGTACCTTATGCCACAGTCGCGAGTAAATATTGCCCAAAGATCTACAACAATTGTGGAAAAGTATTTTAAAATAATAACAATTCATCTATCAATTATTTCTTCACCAAACACTGAGAGTTCAAATAAATACGAATTTATTTATTATCACCTATAAATACTCATAAATAATGGACTTGATTAACATGTGATATAAGAAAACTTAGAAATGTGTATGAATTGATACATTGATAAATTTAAGACTTGTAATGTATATATAGTTAAATTTTTATCTCCATTCTATGTTCTGCGACTCCGTAGATGTAATTACATACACAATACCTATGGCTATCATACTTTGACTACTGATGGGATAATCCTTATTTTCTGATGATACTTACACAATATACAGGATTAGGTGTCGCCTGGAAGACTGCGTACTCCACACACGTATACAAGTCGCAAATGCGCTAATTACTATTAAAACCGGACTAAATACTCACAAAAAAGAATAGTTGGCTGGTATAGCTGCGGCTAAAGGCCATATTGAGATATAGAAACCCAGAAACAGAGGGAAAAAAGTAAATCGCAAAGTAAACTTAGCCTAGACTTTTCTTCACTTTATATATCGAAAAAATAGAAGTAATTTTTTTGAGCATTTTTACTTTTCTTCACTTTAGTGAAAAGAAAAGTATTGTATTCGGCTGAAAAGTGACTTTCTCCAATTCCGATCCAATTTGACTTTCCAGTCATCCAACATACTAGATTTGTGCTCCTGAACAAATGTCTGTCTGTCTGTCTGTCTGTCTGTCGTTGCAAAATAAACTCACTTAATGATCTGACGAA
>JABSMT010001141.1:0-10601 GCA_018902335.1 Eumacrocentrus americanus | reverse complement strand
AATTCAGTAGTGAAGCGATAAAGGAAGATAACTCCAAAATTATGAAAAATTGTAGACGCTTCTATTTTTACAAATATCTCAAAAACTTTGAGGGATACGACAAAATCTCATTGAACATTTTTTGTAGGAAATTGAGTTCTCTACAAAAAAGATCGTTTGCATTTTTGTCGTATCTCACGTACTTTTCGAGATATAATCAATTTTGTGAAAGATTTTAACTCGACGAAAATTCTTTTGGTCCGTTCTCTTGTAACGCAATAATTTTCGAACAAATTTATCGATTTTCACCAATTTTGGCACAGATACTTATGACACTTTTTTACAGATCAAGTTCGATGGAGCTACGATTAATAAAAATATTTTCAATAAATTGAAACGTACTCTCGTCGATATTGAGAATCCTCTGGGCGATTTTGACTCGTCAAGGTGGAACTGTCCTCGCTGAGGGCAGTTTGCATAAGAATTGACATCGGTAGCCATCCTTCCTTCCCATCGATTTTCCTCACGAGAGCTCTATTAAACAAAAAAATATATATACAAATTAGAAAACTATTGATGAAAGTCTTAAAATTAATTCTCTATCTACTTTTTTATAGCTAAGACTTTGTTTATATCTGATGAAATCACCGGAAACCAGCCCACCTATCGACCCTAATTAAATCTAAACGACTTAGCAATTAAATTCGTCACCAGGCAATTAAATGAAAACGCTTTATTTCTGGCCATCCACATCTAATTCAAATATCATGACTAAACCACCAAGTAACTTCAATCGTGATAATAATTATAATAATAATTCATCCTACGACGTTTCGTTGTCCCTGTTAAATGATTTGTAGTCCATTGAGTTGTTCTCATTGTCACTGCCAAAATCAAAAGCGCCAGTGTGTGTCTACTATTTCTGCATTCTCGTTGAGTGAGACACACGCTCTTGAACCTCACCTTTAGCTCGAATTTATTTCAAGAAGTAGCCGATATTGGTTGAAGTACAACTATGAAGACACACACGTGTTTCAAGGCTTCCTTGTCTGATGAATGACGTCGAGACACACATGCTCTCAGGTGTTGAGTGACGACGAAAAAGCCAGGCTTATACTTATATTTTTTCCAAAATTATTCTCAAGTCATCTCTACTCTTATTAGTAGCTATTTATAATCATATTCATAAACTGGTAATACTACTCATTTTGCTCTGCTTCAGGTTTATAAATGACAAGAGAAGAAAAAAAAAATTAGACATGATTTCTTGGTTTCGACATGCCTCTCAAATGGTCTGTCTTGTCCATTTCTTGAAGTCAAGTCACACGTGTGCTCACAAAAATAGAGAATCCTGCTATGTCTAGTCTTAACTCAGCCTCATCAGCGTTATATATTTTATCGTGGCATTGGAATTAAAACAAGGTGGTTAATTTCCATTCGCCATTTATCACAGCATCAGACCACCAACCGCGACAACCCCATTTCCTTAGTCTTGGATTTCTTCAACAAACGTATGTCTCCAATCTCTTCTGAAGAAGCTTCTTGTGTTCCTTGGTTTGAGCCAACGTCCCCAATTCAAACATAACACTTATACACATGTGTCGGATGGAGAGTCAGATAATATAATGTTGATTCTTCTTTTTTACTCGTTGCAGAGCAGGAGTTGTTTGCAGCATTCCTGGGCATCTGGTCGACATTCTTTATTGTGAACTTATTCTTGCCTGGATAAATCAGCAGCACACCACGGTCGATGACTGTATATTATTTAATTCAGATATTTTATTAGCTATTTGATTACCCACCTCTGAAGATTGGAATCTGAACTAGATCTTGTGATTCTAGCTCGAGGATCTGCATGTCTTCTTCTTGGTCTAACTGACAATTTGTGTCGTGCTGCAGAGTTATCTAAGCAGGCACCAACTTCGCCCACTTCTAAATCCAGGTCCATTCGTGCTTTCCTAAAAATTGTATTTTTAAATATTGTCAAATTAATTTCTTCTAGTCATCATCTTAATGCTTGTGTGAATGCTTATTTATTATTATTACGCTAGAATTGTTAGTTGAAGCTGAAAATTCCTCCAGAAATATACTAAGCATGTATTTTCAAGCTGCATTCTCTCTGTCTATCCTGATTCATGCGATTATTCGTGGTTGTTGTGGCATGACTAAAGCGAGACTGACATAAGAGTAATAATTGTCAGCTTTTATGACATGCATCGAAAATAGCATCAAGGAGACGTGAAAGCGACTCAACTGGTGCAGTTTAAATTCTGGGGTCGAAGAACTGGTTCGAGCTTCAGCTGTACACGCCAGAATTCATCTGGCTATGTAAGCTATTTAATAATTCAATTGAATGCTGCATTGCAATTAAATTGAGGACTACGAATTATTGTATATTAACTTCTATACTTCTTCGCTTGATTTTTTGTTTTAATTTATGAGATTATGTGCTCGTTTCTAACGAGGATAAATGAAAGACCAACAGTGTGTAAAAATATAACTGTAAAAATAAACAAAGCAGTCTTTTGGACGAGGCAATAATCATCGTGATTCACTCGTCTTCCTTTTCTTTTTCATCTTCTTCTTTTTTTTTTGTAAATATTCTTGCTGACACAATCTTTCAACAGGTTCTCATTATTATCTTCCTCGAAACTGCTGCAAGCTCTCACTCACTGCAATGCCACCAGACCGTCGAAAGCACCTGCTTCAATGTCCTTTTTTTAGTCCCAAACGATTCGTTGGACACGAAGCTTGACTGGTTATACACCATTGTCCAGAAATAGCCTCGGTAATTTCAGGGTTTATTCCACGAAATGTCTGTCGCTCATGTGTGGGTTATTTTCTTTCGGTCCAAACTAAAAGCTTCATTAAGCCATCACAAATGATTTAGTATTTTACTGTTGTGAATGTCAAAGCTGTGGCATCAGTAATTTTATTTTTCTCAATTTACTCTTGAGGTCTGCGTCGAAATTTTCTGTAAGATCAATTATCAAGCATGAGTGTAAAATATTTTAATAATTAATTCCTAGCTTTTTATTTAACTCGTCAAGGTGCATCGAAGGTTGCTTCACTCGATGTTATCGCTAGATCAAGTTATAAAAGCTCTATGGAAATAAATATATTTTTAGAAAGCTCAGAAATAAACACCACTGCATCAAAAATAGCTCTCACACACTGAGTCTAGACGTGAAAAATAAATGCGCCAGAAAATTGGCGTGTCCTTTAGGTTATTAATCATCTCATCAGAATTATTGATAGGAATAATCAGTTGATGTCTGTAAACTCACTTGGATGAGTCCTCTGGATGCTGGACAGCCTCGACAATGTCACCGACCTTCACAAAGAAGTCATTATCCTCCTCTGACACGTAGTCCTTCACCACGACAAAGTTCTCCACTGCACTCTGGAAGTTGAAAAAAAAAATAAATAAATATATCAGTTCGCTTCATTTACTGCAGCTTCACAAACTTCATGGAATTGCTTTTATAATTGCCAGTGCAATTGCTGGGGAGTGAATCTCTCGTATGGATGACATTTCTAATCCTGGCGTTCACTGATTTAATTTCAGCAAGAGAATATATTTATATATACTTTTAGTTATCAAGTGGCTGCCTACTCTTTTTGGTATCATGTAACGCAGAAAGATTCGTTTCTATTTATTTTCTTTAATTAATAAGAATTCTGTATAATACATTTACCCGATCACAAGAATTATCTGGATAGAGACTGCTGAGTCGTCTGAAACTCGGTGTGTTTTCCCTGCTCGATGACTTCTCTAACGTTCTATCCGACCTGGCGAGAGTCACACCTCCACTGCTATAGTCTTGCGACGAGTGATACCGTCCATTAGTCATCAATCCATCAAAGCTAGTCACCGAGGAAATTGAGGCATTTCTAGTTAACGTCAACTCAGAATCAAACTCTTCCTCAGTAGCGACTGGACACGCATACATAGAAAATCGATGAGCCGTTGGTTTGGACAGTCTCAGTGCATTAAAGACATGAAGTGGCTCGAAATGAGTAATTCCATTTTCATCTAACACTGTATAAGCAACTTGACCTGTAAGAACTGCTCTAGAAGCCTCTCGTGGCACCACAGCCTGGATGCCCTGCTTCAGAATCATAAATATCGTCGAGGGCTTGTAACTCTTTCGCATTAGAAACTCCTCAATAGCCAGACTATTTTCTGCATGAAGCAGAGATGTCGGAACGTCGACTGACGATTGAAGTGGTGCTTCTTCAGGCACTATCATTAATGCAGCACTCTCTCGAACAAGAGTCCTCAAATGTGGATCAGTGCGTGCCATCTCAGGATCACTAGTGAGTTCACGAAGAGCCAAAACAAATTGTGGTCTTGTCTCAGCCAATTTCCTCATCACTGTCAGTCGCTTCAGAATGTCCAGAGTGACTTTATCCCCAGCCAGGGCTTGAGTGGACTTTTCGTCACTTATTACAGCCAGCAAACTATTTGCTGTCGTTGACATACCTAATGCTCTTGCCAGCCCCACTGCTTGAAGAATTAATTCTCGCACGTGACTGCCCTCGTCGTTCAAGAGTTTCTTGACACGAAGCTCATTGGACTCCCTGACTGCATGAACTATTGCCTTACGAACTGTTTCTGCAGCTTCCCTTTCAGTTGCCACCCCAGCTACTTCTTGAGACACTTTTTCAAGGACTCTAGAAAGCAATTCTGGGTCGTCTTTGGACACTGTCCGGAAAGCAGAACCTACCAGGTCACTTCCATGCTGCTCCTCTAGCACTGCAGACAGTCTATCAAGCACTATGTCGTTTTTCAAAGATTGTCCTACGACTGTTGACTTCAGAATGTCAATTTTATTGCTGCTAGATTCTAGCAGGTCCAGGATTGCACCCTGACAGAGTGCAGTTCGGTTTTGGGGGACCAGGAGGATTTTGAGAACGTCATTGACAGACTGATCGATGGAGGTCGAGCCTCGTCTGAGCACAACATTGAAAGCTTCGCCAATCGAAGACAAGATAAAGTCCTGGCCATTGTTTCCATCACCATTTACCCGAGGATTTTCTTCCTCGCTGTCTGTTATTGCCAAGACAGCAGCTGCAATTGCAGCTTTCACAGCCTCGTGCAGCCAGTTGATGTCTTCATCATGACCATTGTGATTCGCGTGACCATTAGTCAAAATTGGTGATTCATGGCCATTGCAGATGGTTCCCAAGCTTAGCTTCTCTTCATGTTGGTGTTGCTTTACAATATTGTGAGCCAACTGTGATACGGTCGACACAACTTGGGCCATTTTCACAGCAGAATCACCATGAAGTCCAAGTTTCTCAGCGATCACGAGGGCATGCTCCAGAGCAATTGCAGTTGGATCAACGTCTACGTCGACATTTGGCACGTTTGCTGGCACTTTTCTACCTATTGACATCCCAGCTTCTGATAATTGTCTCAGCATTCTTGCGTCAATACTAGTTTCGCCATGGTGCTGAGATTGTTCATTGTAATGCTGACGAGAAGGTCTAAGCAGAGCTAGCTCTTCAGGAGTCACTTCGAATCCTTGAACGGAAAATTCCATCTCGCCCTCAGGTGTGTCCATCAAATCAGGAGCTACGAATCTAGGTCCTTCTTCAGTCTGAACGATTTGACCGGGTACGAAGGTCACTCCTAACTCTCCAGACTCTACCACTCGACCTGGTACAAATCTTGGACCATCTGGAGTGTCGACAACCTGGCCAGGCACAAAGCGAGATCCTTCATCGTCTGTTGTTATCACCTGGCCAGGAATAAATGTGGGACCCACTTTAGTCTGTACTATCTGTCCTGGCACGAATCTCGGACCTTCAGTTGTCTCTACTGTCTGACCAGGAACGAATTTAGGACCTGTACGTGTCTCCACCATTCTTCCAGGAACAAACTTGGGTCCTGAACTGGTTTCTACGACTTGGCCAGGCACGAATTGTTCACCTTTCTCTGTCATCACTATTTGTCCTGGAAGAAAGCCATCTTCTGTCATCAAACCTGGCACAAATCTTGGACCATCTTTCCCTCCTCTCACTAATTGACCTGGAACAATTCTCTTGCCTTCAGGAATTTTCTTTACTGCTTCAGGAATAAATTCTACTCCATAGTCTGTTTGGACCATGTGACCAAAGATCTCTTGCTGCTGCAAAAGAGATATTGCACTTGCTGTTTTTGAGTCTACTGGAATTCCAACTGGTCCAGCTTCAGAAAATATTATGTCTTTGATGCTTTTTGCTGCTGCGAATTCAAAGCCATCAGGTCCTGCGATTGTCGTGCCTGGAATGAATTTCTCGCCTTCTGGAGTCTTCAGCATCATTCCTTGGACGAATTTAGGACCCTCTGGAGTCTCTAGAGTCGTTCCGGGGATAAATTGAGGACCTTCTTTTGTTTCTACAGTAACTCCAGGAACGAAATGATGGACTCCGGACGTTGTGGTGGAATTTTGGCCTGCTACGAAGCGCAATCCTTCAGATGTCTGCATAGTTCTTCCAGGAACAAATGAAGACTCTCCAGTTGACGACGTTAAACATTGTCCAGGAACGAATTCCCAATCGTCTTGGGTTTTTACACTCTGTCCAGGAATGAAAACGTGCTCACCATGCTGATCTGTGACGGTTTGACCTGGCATAAACCTCGCACCAGACTCTGTTATGATTGTCTGACCAGGTACAAAACTTTTTGGTGTTACTACTTGACCAGCAACGAATTTAGGACCTTCGTCAGTGAGTACTGTTTGTCCTGCGACGAATTTCGCTCCTTCACTCGTGTGAATAGTCTGTCCCTGAACGAATTTAGTGCCACACTTTGTCTCCAGCGTTTGGCCAGCGACAAACACAGGAGTTTGCTTATCTCCCCCAGGAATTGTCACAATTTGTCCAGGAATAAGAACGGGTCCACTTGGGGTCTGCACCGTGAAACCTGGTACAAAAGCAGCACCATTTGGAGTCTGCAGAGTCTGCCCAGGAACGAAGACAGGTCCCGTTGGAGTCTGCACGGTTCTTCCTGTTACAAATTTCTGTGCAGATTCAATATCAATCTTCAAACCTTTTACATTATTCATATCTTGTTTTTTTCCTTTTCCAACATTTTTCACGATCTTCGGGATCTCTTCAATTGTAGGTAGAGCATCCAGTGCCTCTTTTCCAGCCGCCAAAAATTTCTCTTTCACATTGGCAGTGTCTTTAAGCTCCTCTGGAGTCAACCTAGTCAATGCTGCTTCAATGGCTGGTTCTGGATCAACAGTCAAAGGTGAGAATCTTTTAATAACAGAGATAGCTTCAAGTCCACCAGTTTCTTCAGAAATCGGTGAAATGATTGGTCCAATGGCTGTAGCTTCAATATCCACGTGCTCCGCGTCAACTTGGATTGGTCTTGGAAGTCTGTCCACCACTGGAGTGCCTCTAATTCTCCCAATGTCTCTCTCAAATGTCTTCCAATTACAAGTCGTTGTAATAGGATGCACCAAGTTCTCTAAGTTGTTCTCGACCATTGTCAATTGATTTCTACCCAATCTAACATGCTCCAAATCAACATGCTTCCAATCTAGAGTTTTTTCTTCCTTTAGCTCCTCCTTGATGCTTCTCAGTCTAAGTTGCTTGGACTTCTTGAGTTCTTCCTCATCAGCAGCCTTCTCTTTCTCCTCAAATATCCTCTTAGCATAATTCAAGCCATTGGCTCGCTTCTTCTTTCGCTTTCTAGCTTCAGCCTCGAGTCTCTCTCGCTCCTTGATCACATCCTCACGTGGTCCAAGACCATCATACAGATGCTCAAAGTCATCTAGGTCTCTAAAGTCCACGGAAACATTCTTTCCTTGCTTCAATCGCAGCAAAACTGTATCACAGTCTCTGGACAGCATGACGTCCCTCACGTCACCGTCCCTCACAGCAGCCTCCAGTCGAGCTGGAAACACCAAGCTGCATCGTCTCTCTTTAACAGTGTAGACAAAATTCAACTCTTCCTCGTCCTCAAAAGGTTCCTTAGTGCGTAAGAGCTCTCTCAGGGCTTTTTGCTGCTCGCCCTCGCCCTCCAGCACTGGGAAGACATATCGATAGTCCTTTAGCACCACATGTTTTCGCTTCTCTCCCAGGACAAAACCAGCTGTGTAGTGATGAGGACCCTGTCCAGATGAGGCAGTTGTGATCCGACACTTGGACTTGTCGTGGCTATGGACACCAAGTAGCACAGGAATGTAGTGATGAGTTGGAAGCCCATAGGATTTTCCAGTGATTCGACAGAATCTCTTTGCATCAGCAGGACTGATTGGCGGTAAAAGCGGAAAATAATTCGGCTTGGGGAGGCCCCGGCTCCTCCCCGTTATTCTGCAAAAAGACATTCTACTTTTTTTTCGTCCCTTGGTCACTCTTGGGACTCTTTCAACATTGTGCTGGCTTCTCCTGCCCGATAGCCTGGCTTCCAATCATGTGCTGCCAGTCCATCCAGATGTTAATAGAATTAGTTTTTTTTATATTGAAATTTTTGTTCCAGGTTCATCAACAATTATTGGAGATGTCAGTCATCTTGACAACGTCTCAACTGATCTCTCTAGAGGATTGGTCAACAGTGAATGCTGGTTCTTGGCCAATTTGCTGACTTTATGTGATTGAAGAGACACACCAAGGTGAGGTATGTTGTTCAGATAGGAAAAAAATTTTTTTGATGATTTTTCTCTTCGTTTTTAGGTGGACATCATGAAGTAATTTTGACTTTGCGGTATTCCTCATACACGTGTGATGATAAATTTATAACAATTTAGAGTTCATTCATTATCGTGTTGGAACAATGCCCATGTGACAGATGAATTGCAATGAAGGCTCGACCCACCGATTTATGCACGATTTACCAGTGGAAACCTCGGCACCAATTCTCAGCCCCGCTGATGCGCTCACATGTTTTTACTTCACTAAATTCCCACATCATTGATTTCATCATAAATTCGACTTGACTTGTATATTTGAATTGGTTCAAGAGATCAACAAACTTAATGGTAATATTTTTTCTTTTCCCTTTCTTGGATATCCAACCAATTTTATTTATTTGACTGGAATTTATTGATGTTTGTTTCGTTTTTTCCACATGGTTACTAGGTATCTGGGAGACACTTTCACCCGGAAATAGCACGAGTTTGGGTATATCTGGAGATGAAATTTATCCTGGCGGATAGTTCACTCAACTTTACGCGCAAGCTCCCGCAAGGAAATCCGTTTATTTTTGGGTTTGCGTGCTTCTCCACACGATTCTGGACGCACATTGAATCGTAAGCTGATCCAGTGGAGGAAAATCTCAATATATATACGCGTTTAACAATTATTTCCGCATCTGCATCGCATCTAAATTTAAAATTCAATATTATGAATCAATTTTTTGCATCAATTTTTATATTATTGTCTCCATTAATTTTCGCACTATTATGCAAAAAGTCAACAATTTTTATTGACATCTTTCATTCCAATCTTTCCAATTATTATTATATTTTATAACACTTATTTTGTTGACAAATGATTGGAAAGGGGGTAGTTTTTTTGTTTAAAAAATTTTAATCTGAATTCTCCAGTGTTATCATGGTGCTTCTCATTGTGTGTCAGCACTTTTCACACAATCGACGATTGACTTTTCACGGATTCACCCTGCGGTATCACTTGCTCCTTCGCATGTGCTTCGAAAAGTGTATGAGGTATACCCGACGAACGCCAGACTACTAGGTGTACGAAGTGGCTAAGAAGCGTTTGCGTTGCGAGTCTCACTCCCCTCGACCAGAAATAGCTACCCTTCTTACTTCCCCAATACATCTTTAGACTTGAGTAAAGATATGCCCTCGGGTAAATGTGTGGATTTGCTCACGACTTGTTCAGATCTTTGTGCAGAAATTTTTTTGTCTTGCTTGAAAATCTTAAAATAATTATTTTCCACTGAGATAAAAAATACTCAAATGTGTTAAACATCTCCTTCAACACAGTAAATAATTCATTAATCGTTTCAATCATTTATTTATGTCAAATAAATAATAATTAGTAATTTATTATTCTTGCAGAAATGATTCATTAAATTGTGGAAAATAAATTGTTAAAATGAATAAAGTCATGTGTTTCAAATTAAATATTTTTTTAGAACTATCCAATGGCAGTCTACAACATATTCGGATCCTGGGAGATGATTCTAAAAGAAAATCGACATTTGAAATTAAAAAAAAAATAGAAGAAGTAAGATGACTAATGCAGATTTGGCTTAAGGTCAAAGTTATGTGTTAGAAAATGATAAATTGCTTTCTCGTATATCCATTTGCATTATTTTTCATCCAAATAAAACCCACGTGGACAATAATACCAGCAGACATCTAACTGTGATAATTCAATACTTGAGACATCAATTCAGAGATATTTATAGAAGTTAATTGCACGTGGGATAGGTGTCTTCATAAAATGTAAAAATATTTTATTGGTTCTTAAACTTGTCTGCTCGAGTAAATTGTTGGCAGGACCAGAACGCAAACGATACAGACTATTATTCACACCTTTGAAATGGCCAGAAGCACATGAAAAATGCAAGAAATAATTGTCTCTGGTCTTTATTAATGAAATAATATTATCATTATTCTGAAAAAGGAAATATATAAATAAGTAAATAATAACTA